>CABHPQ010000788.1:0-22637 GCA_902168405.1 Peromyscus aztecus | reverse complement strand
ACACACACACATGAACACTCTAGGAGACAGAGCAGGAAGGAGGCAGAAAAATATTTGGAGAAACAATGGCTTAAAAAAATAACAATCTGCTCAGCTCAGATGATTAATAAATTTCTGTAAAATAAACTCAGCGATTCATACGAAATACAGCATCATCAAATGGCAAAGATAAAGGTAAGATTTTTTAAATTGTTTTACATTTTGTTCACTTTTTGTTTGCTGTAGGTTGAGGGTTTGTGTGTAAGTGTGTGTGTGTGTGTGTGTGTGTGTGTGTGAGTGTGTGTGTGTGTGTAGGTCAGAGGACAACTTGCAGGAGTCAGTTCTGTCTTTCTACCATGTAATTCCCAGAGATCAAGCTCATGTCGTCAGACCTGGCAGCCAGCAAACACCTTTACCCTCTGACCCATCTCTCCAATTCCAAAGATAGAATTCGGGTTTTAAAATATATCTTTATTTATCTACATATTATTGTTTTAAATATATAATTTGTATTAATTCATTGAGAATTTTGTACAATGTATCTTGATCGCATTCATCCCCACTGCTCCCCAGCTCCACCCATACCCACCCCTTCTCCATACCCCCACCACCTCCTCCCTACTCCTCTAATACTTCCTGTCTTTTTTCTTTTTAGAAGGGACTGTCTCAAAGTAGATGTTCTGATCCTGTGACTCCTACAATCTTTTCCTCTCCTATGATGTTCCCCGAGTCTTAGGAGTTGTGTTGTAAAGTCTTGACTGGGGACACACACCCCACAGTCAGGTGATCTTTGCGGACAACGTGTAGCTTTTTGTAACGTCTCCACTTGCTGCAAAAGGAAGCCTCCTTGACGAGGGATAAGAGCTGCACTTATCCGTGAGGATTAGGAAAACTATTTAGGACGAAGTTAGCAATTATACTGGTGTAGGAAGCTGGCAGTAGTAGGGGCTCCTCTGTTGTAGGCGGAGTTTTTTGTAGAGACAGCCAGCTCCCCAATAAATGCACAGACTTAATATTAATTAGAAATGAAAGATTATTCCACAGTACTCCTCAGATCTCACGGTCTCTTTAGACATAGGTAGTCAACTAGTTTACAGTGCTGGGCATGGATTCCTCCCTGTTGAACCAGCCTGAAGTCCAATTAGACAGCTCTTTGTCTGCCCCCAGGACGTAAGAGCCACGTTGTCCCTTTCAGAACATCTTGCCGTGCTGATGACCGTTGTTGTGGTCTGTGGGTGCTTACCGCTGATAAGACTAGTGATTGCTTTTCTCCCTTGGCAGTGCGATGGCTCCATCCAATGCTATGAGAGCTAGTCCCCAGGGAGGAAATTTCCAGGACAATTTCAGCTCCATTCCTTAAAATTCTGTGTCCACCGCGTGTGGTATCTTCAGCAGTAGAGTCTTTTTCTGGGAGGCACCAAGGACAACAGCAACAGCCTCTATTGTTTGGGGAGTCTCTCAGACTCTCATGACCAACAGCTCAAAAGGAAGTGTCCCATGCCTGGCCCTGGGGTTTTTGTTAGCTAGTCTGTGATTTTTAGGGGAGGGAGCATTATTATCCCAAGTGATGTAACTTCAATTAAATGATAGATGATAGATAGATAGATATAGATAGATAGATAGATAGATAGATAGATAGATAGATAGATAGATAGGATAGAGAGATGAGAGATGAGAGAGAGAGGAGAGAGAAAGAGAGAGAGAGAGAGAGAGAGAGAGAGAGAGAGAGAGAGAGATGCGTCACATAACTTTAAGTAAACAGAAAATAATTTCCTGTGACTTCTTCAACCATCCATAGTGTTATTTATCCTAACACCTTTATCATGTCTGACTCTTTATTATTTAGGATGCCTTATTAACTCTGATAAATGTTTTTTTCTCATATGAATGAGGAAAGAGATTTCTGCAAAGAATTGGAGAGTTGCAAGTCCCCCTTGGTACCTGCAGGTGATGAGGTTTAGCTCAGGCCTTTGTGACTCCAAGAACTACATTATCCACAACTGAGCCCACTACTCTGCCCCTTCCACAGACATTTGGACTTCATTGTGGAATGGCATTTGTGGATTTTCAAAGCCTCTCTTCCCTTGGCAGACACTGAATGATGCTTGGTCTATAATTATGACACAATGAAGTCTGGCTTTTTTTTTTTTTTTTTTAACAGGCATTCATCTTGTGAGATTGGAAATCGTCTTCAGGGCATGGCCAGCAGCTTCTACTGTCTGTCCTGACGTACACAGGCAGACAATGTCTTCAATGTTCTACATGGGACTGCATGGTTGCTGGCCGAATCTCTGGATATAATGTGTAAGCATAATGTAGTGCCTGGCTCAGGGCCAGGCCTGGAGTTGGCACTTGATAAATATTTGTATAATGAAGGAATTGGATGAAGTCATGGCTCTCCTGCTGAGTGATCCCTCCCTCCCCTTGCCCTGGTATCCCCGGTCAGACTAACATGCCAGCTTTGTTCCTGTGACCGTTCGGACTAGCTTCTGAGAGGCTTGATGACATCGAGAGCCACAGACAGATGCGGAGCTGTGGCTGTGCCAGCAGTAAGACTGGGTCGCGGATGGATCGGGAGGAAAGCATCAGGATGTGGGCACCCTACGAGACCACGAGGGCCTCACAGGACAGCCCTGGAATCACTGTTTTCCATCGTAGGCTGCCAGTGGCCAGGCATACATACATCAACATAGATTTCTGCAACAACTCTTTCTCTTTTAGCCAGGGGTGGTGTGGCTGCTGTAGCCATAGCCTGGACTACCTAGTAAGAGCCTGTCAGCTATGAATAAATGAAGTTTAAATGCCGAGGAGACGGTTTGTGCAGTAAAATGCTTTACCTTGTAAGCATCAGGGCCTGAGTTCGAGCCCCAGAACCCACATATATAAGCCAGAGCGTGGCAGGGCACACTTCTAATCCCAGCGTTTCGGAGGCAAAGACAAGGGGATCCTGGGGCCAGCCAGCCTAGCTTATTTGGCAAATTCCAGGCCAATGAGAGATCCTGTCTCCAAAGAAAAAGGTGTACAGTGCCTGAGGAACGACACAGGAGGTTGTCTTTGATGGAGAGAGAGAGAGAGAGAGAGAGAGAGAGAGAGAGAGAGAGAGAGAGAGAGAGAGAGAATATTAATAAAAATTAAAATCCAACCTCCTTCTTCTTTCTTTGCATTTCCATATCATACGGTGAACCAAGGACATTACAGCATAGCCTATGTAGCCCAGGCTGGCCTCAAACTCACTATGTAGCTGAGGATGTCCTTGAACTTTAGATCTTATTTTCACCTCCAAGTGCTGGTTTTATAGGTGTGTGCGTCCACACCTGGCTTGTGCGGTGCTGGGGAGCCAATCCAGGTCTTCAATGTTAGTCAAGTACCCTACCAACTGTGTTCACCCTTAGCCCCTAGAGCCCTTTCTTTCATTAAAAAATCATATATTCATTTTATTTATTTGTTATGCACTCTCTCGAACATGATGGCATTCATGGGTAGGGCGGGCAACAACCTGTGGAATTTGGTTCTGTCCTACTGTGTAGATTTAAAGGATCGAACTCAGGTCATCAGCCTCAGTGACAAGAACCTTTGTCTGCCGAGGCATCTCACGGCTCCAAACAGCCCACCAGTTTCCTCAATAGAGAGGAAACAGAGAGAGCAAACTAGCTCGCAGGACCATTTATTAGGCCAGAGGGAAGCCCTAACGGAAGAGCTTATTTTCAGAGCCATCGCCTTTTTAGGTTTATTTTATTTTCTGTGTGTGAGTGTTTCGCCTGAATGTATGTCTGCGTACCACATGCATGCCAGGTGCCGCAAAAGCCAAAAGAGGATGTTGAATCCCCTGGAACTGGAAGGAGGGGTGGTTGTAAGCTATCATGTGGGCAGTGGGAACTGAACCCAGGTCCTCTGCAAGAGCAGCAAGTGCTCTAAACCACTGAGCTTTGCTCCAGCTGCTAGCCACTTTTGAGATAGCCTTGGCAAGTTCTGCTGGTGGGGCATCTGCTTTGGTTACTGACTAAGGACACAGAGAGAAAGTCAGCCAGACCTCAGAAAACTGATTCTGATGAACCCTGAGCACTAAAGGGAGTCAGCCATAGGACAAAGGTCCCAAATGGAAGTTAGCAAATAGGGACAACAAAAAAAGCAAAAGTTCCTGTTGACTTTTAGAAACATTAGAAAAGCAAAACGTCGACAAATCCAAGAGGCATCTGTGTCACTTTAAGTAAAATTGCTGAAGTCCTGAGATTCCTAAAAGTAAAGAGAGGATTAGGTCAAGATGGAATGCCCTGGAAGCACTTTTCTGAGAGGGGACATTTAGAATTGAACCTGCATACCCCAGGCTGGTCACCAACCATGCTGTCTTTTATTTGTCTTTAACTGTAACAAGAGGCAACTGAAAGAGGAAGCGTTTCTTCAGGCTCTTCAGTGTAGCATGGAGAAGGATGCAGGTCATCTGGCTTCTGCTTTCTCCACTCTTCCTCAGTCTGGGCCCCCAGCCCAGGGGATGGTGCCACCCCCACGTTCAGACTGGGTCTTCTCTCCTAATTTAACCTCTCTGGGAACACACTCTTTGACATGCCTAGAGGTGTGTCTCCCAGGTGATTTCAAACCTTGTCAAGCTGACAAAGGAGATTAACCACCAGATACTTTGTTTCATTCTCTTCCTCTGAAGACCTGAGAGCTGGTCTTCTTAATGACTCTGAGGAGAGGGTAGCAGGAGAGAAAAGAGAACTTGCTTACATCTGCCCAGCCTCTAGTGTCCAGTATGCAACCAGAACCAACTAAGAGTGCTTGGAGGTTGCCATGTAAATACAGGGTAGGATGAAACTCAAATAGCCACTCCAAGCAGAATGAAACCTTTCATTCATAGGAGGTAAGCGCAGCCAGGAAACCGGCAGTTCTCTCATAGACAGCAGACACACTGGAGACTGACACAGAAACCCATCATCTCTACGTGCTATGTGCTTTGGCTGCTGTCCTTTCCTCTCTACCTGGACAGTGACAAGCAGTGTTCTGACTAGGTCTCTCTGCAAGACTTTCAAAGCACAAGCACATGGACTTTGCTCTGCTTCAAGTAGCCAGAGGAAACAGTTCAGTGGGATTTGTTGGGTAGCCAAAGCTTGGGTGGTCCCCAGGCCCTATGCCCAATGCCCCATGCTCCATGCTTTCCAGGGAACTGGCTATAGTCATATTTTGAACTCCCTCCTTGGTATGGTAGTATTAGGAGATGTGGCCTTAGGATATTTCTGAATTAGATCACTATAATGTTGTTACAAAAGAGGCCTTATATAGGGTGGGGATGGCACATGCCTTTAATCCCAGCACTCAGGAGGTAGAGGCTGAGTGGAACTCTGAGTTCAAGTCTAGACTGGTCTACGGAATAAGTTCCAGGGCAGCCAGGGCAACATAGAGAAACCCTGTCTTGAAACACCCCCACCTGCCCCCCCGGCCCCCAATGAGGCCTCAAAGAGCTCCCCTGCCTATTCTCACAAGTGAGGATGAAGTAAGCCTCATCACCATCAAATCTGCCAATAAATACCTGGATCTTGACTTTCTAGCTCCGAGTCTCGAGGCACACGTTTGTATTGTTATGCACTGCCTACTCCGTGATACTTGGTTAAAGCAGCCCTCACAGGCCGAGAGAGGACACCCAGCTTGCCTTTCTGATTTCCACTGAAAACAGCTCCAGGTCAGGGACTGTGGGCTTCAGAACCATTCCGTTCAATCAGAGTGAGCTACACAATGTTCTTCCAGGGAGAGCTAAGTTACATTTTCCATGGGTAGAGGTCTGAAGCACCTGGCTCACCCACAGCCTGGGTGCAGAGACTTCAGCTTTGTGCCTGTCCATCCCAGGGCTGTTACCTACCAGACCTTAGTGAGGTTCTGTTACTGGGCCTCTACCTGAAACTCTTGGGAAGCAGACTGCACGCTAGAAGGCAGGCTGGAGATTCTTAGTCACTGGGCATGCATGCTCCTAAAACCATGGGGAGCACTATTTTTGAAAATTTTAAGCTTAAAGTAATTCTTTGCTATAAATATAATTTTACCATGTATTAAAAACAAAAGGAAATTTGGTGTGCTTATTTTTTTTTCACATGAAGAACTAAATCTTGTCTGAATATTTGATATTAAGGAACGAGATGCATTTTTGACATTTTTTTCCAAATTGAGAGTTTGATACTGTAATTGTCACACCAAGCACACCACCTCACATAAATATGTAGTACAAAGTGGGAGAAAACTTTGTATGTACAGTAAAAACCACTTCATTTCATAACAGAAATAATCTCGGATCTGAGCCAAGTGTCTTAGGTGTCTCAGGCAGGTTCATTCGTGTGGTGCCCAGGGACAACTGACCAGCACCAGTTATGGAGACCAGGGACACCTTGGATTCATTATATTTGATTCTGAATTAATTTTTGGTGTTGTGCTTTTACCATTTGCTAAATTCAGCAACTCAACTTGCATATTTCGGCCCAAAAGTTTAAGAAGACATATTCTATCCTAGGCCAAGTTTATGAAACCTCTCTTCCCGCCACACTAGCCTTGTTCTCTGCTGTCCTGGAGGAAGGTGTCCTTGTGTGGGCTTTTGAGGTAGGACAGACCCAAGTTTGGCTCATCAACTAGCCACGTGTGGCTGGCGGAAGCCTGGGTCGCTCCCGGCGGGAAGTGGGGGCTGTGGGCAGTAGGGCAGTCCAGGGTGGGCACCGGCCACCCTTGGTGGCGCCCGGCCTCCTCCGGGAGTCGCGGCTTGGGCGAGCTCCCAGGCGCATTCCAGGCTCTGCAGCCCCTCCTCTCTCGGCCTCCGCCACGGGGCTGGCGCCTCCCCGCGTCGCCCGGACGGTCTCGTGCAGGCGGCTGCAGACGCTGGTGGCCGCGGGAGCTGCAAGAGACCCGCGCACCGGGGGGACTCAGGGTCGGCCAGGGAACAGCGACCTGCCTTCCCCAGCAGCCAGGCTGTGCTGGGCAAGATGGGGCCCGGCTCTCCGCGCGCGCTCGTCCTTCTCCTGCTGCTCCTCGCCCGCCCCGGAGCGCGGGCTTCCCAGGTCAGTGTCCCCGCTGCCCCTCCCGAGGTCCGGCTTCCCGAAGAGGTAACGCCGAGGCTGGGACATGCTACGTTCCACTCATGTGCTGGAGTTGAGCACTTGAAGCGGAATCTCGGGCTGGGGTTCGTTTGTTGGAGAGAGGAGTGGGGTCCCCCATCTGTCATCGCGACCTGGGAGGATCTGGGCTGCTGCAGCCCAGCAGGGGCAGGCGGCTGCGCGTGGGAATCGCCGGCAGGGGAAAGTTGCCCTGGGACTTGTGAGTCATTGGTCTTTTGTGGGTCTCGGTGAGAACACCTGGCCGCCGAATTCTGTTAAGAGAATGTTCTCGCCCTCCAAACCCAGCATTTACATTTCTAACTGAAATAGTCCTGCTGCCACCACACCTTAATCGCTCTCAGAACTTCTTAGTATTGCCCTGGAGGATCCTCAGGTGGTCTTATTCTGAGCACCTGAGGCCTTAGAGTTGCAATTACATTTTCTTATTCATATGGGCAGCGACAGTTTTTCGTTTCTTTTCTTTCTTTTTTCTTTTTTGTCATTTATGTGTCCGAATCCCACTGGATTTAATTACTTGATCAGATTCTTTTTTTTTTCTTTCTCTCTCTTCCTTCCTTCCTTCCTTCCTTCCTTCCTTCCTTCCTTCCTTCCTTCCTTCCTTCCTTCCTTCCTTCCTTCCTTTTTCCTTCTTTCTTTCTTTCTTTCTTTCTTTCTTTCTTTCTTTCTTTTTTACATTAACCATTGGAAACTGATTTTTACAATTAAAAATGTAAATGAAAATTCATTTTAGGGACTTGGTATTGCCAGGTTACTGGTTCCAGTAGCCAGAGCAGTCCCCTTTACCCCTGTGAAAGTCCTGGCGGAGGAACAGCCCGCCAACTTCCCCAACCATGCCAATAGCATCATAAAGAGCTGTAGGATGTGGAGGGACGCTGGGTGCCTGCTGCCTGTCAAGATCCTTGCTGGTCTTCCGAGCCTTCTATAAGGCCACACAGTCAGGGGGAGTGCTAGGAATTCTGTCTGTGGTCGGAGTCTGACCTCCTGATCCTTGTCCACACTGCATGTCTTGGAGCTAAATTGCTGGGCACAGGCAAGCTTGCCCCAGGGTTACTGAGAAGCCCCCTGGGGTGCAGCAAGAGCTTCCAGGCCTGAAGAATTTGGTTTAGATCAGACCTGCTCATGTTCGTGCAGAAGAAGGTAATGAGTGGGTGTCACAGGAAGCAGCTGAACAGCCAAATGGCAGAGGCCCAGCCTGGGGCTACAGTGAACCCACCCACAAGAGCCATGGGATCGTCCCAGTTTTGCAGATTACAAAACCAAACTAAACCTTCATCCCATGCCCAATGCCAGAAGCACAGAAGATACATCTCTAATGGGCTTCTCCACCCCAGGCTGCAAAGGGACAGGACATGAGAGGAGATGTTCCAGAGCTCCACCATCTCCTGGTCTCAACAGGATTTGTAATCAGATGGGCATCTGTCACATGAGGTTACATGGGAAATAGTGGGATCAGGGCAATTGGTGAATCTGGGGCAGAGGCAGCACTGAGCTTGCCTCAGCTGGAACATGTTCCCCAGTTACTGAGATCCAGTCCCTGCCCTGCCCTGGCCAGCTTTTCTCGTGCCCTTACTGCTCAGTATTGCCTTCTTTATCGGCAAAACACCTGCTGCAGGTCAAGTCAAAGGAAGCAAAAAGGATCAGCCATAGATGTCTGTTTCAAAGTTCTAGTGAAATTAAGATGGGCTGTGGTGGCGCTTGCCTTTAATCCCAGCACCCAGGAGGCAGAGGCAGGCGGATCCCTGTGAGTTCGAGGCCAGCCTGGTCTACAGAGTAAGTTCAGGACAGTCAGGGCTGTTACACAGAGAAACCCTGTCTGGGGGAGGGGGTGAGGGGGAGAGAGGGGAGGGGAGGAGGTGCTAGTGAAATTGACTAAGTTAGTGGTTGGAGCTCCCCTGTCCTTTCAGCTCCAGGCTGGGCAAATCCAAGGAATGAACCACAGGAAGTCTCTGTGTTACCTGGTTCCTTCTCATCTTTCAGATGTGCTCTGATAAGCACATCTTTGCAGAGACTTCCTGGCCCCCTGCTATACATAGATTCCTCCCTGCATCTGTTTTCTTTTTCCTACCTTGGTCTCCTGAAGGGGCAGATCAACATTGGCCAGTGCCAGGCAGTCTCTGGGTAGATCTTGGCTGTGCATAACATGGCCCAAGGGACTTCTAGAAGTCCTGATTCCAGCCTTACCTCCAAAGGCAGCTCCAAAGTTTGGGTGGTCCAGGTTGCATCTCAGGTAGGGCTGTTTTTAAAGACATCCCTTGTGATTCTCACAGTGAAGATGCCTGAGACCCAGAGCAAGTGTGGAGTCAGTTACAGCTCAGGAGAGGTTGAGGTCAGGTTGAGAATTCACAGTGGACTCAGTATGGGACTTATGAGAAACTAAAGTGACATGGTGTACCTGGAGTCTACCTGACAGTATAAACCCTGAGGCTCTCGGATCCAGTGATGAGACCTGCCAGCAAGCAGAAAGAATGGAACTTACCCACAGGATCACCTCTTTTCCTGGAGGAGATTGGCTAAGATGGGCAAGGGATGTCACCAGCAGAAGCCAGAGGGCCACCAAGTGGAGCCAGTGTGAGCTCCAGTGGAGGAGCCCTGTCGGGGGTTCCTCTTTGTCTGTAAATGTCCTCATTTTGCTGTCTTTTGTGACATCTAAGAGTGACATTATAGGTGTGTATCTGTGTGAGTGTGTAAGTGCATGAATATGTCTGTGAATTCACAATTGCCTTGTGTGTGATGAAGATGAATGAGTGTTTGCATATGTCAGAGCATGTGAGGGAGCGTGTGTTATTCTGTGTGTATATGAATGCATGGTTGTATGTGGTGGTGGGTATATGTGTGTGCATGAGTGGAGATATGTGTGTATGAATGTGTGTACATACGTCAAAGTACATAACTGTGTGTTATCATGTGTGTATGTGGTGAAAGCATGGCTATATGAATGGTGGTATTCTGGTTTGCCATCTTTTGCTGTGATAAAACACTGACCAAAACCAGTTTGGTGTCATTGTATTGGCAAATACTGTCCAGTTTAGGGATGAACACACTTTATGGGTTCACCTATAGAACAACATCTGTGGTGTCATTTCTAGATTTTGGCTACCATGAACAGAGCATCATGGGTCAGGGGAGGGAGCTGTTGCCATTTAAGGCTGGATGATCAGTCAGGCATGGTGGCACACTCCTTTAATCCCAGCACTCGGGAGGATGCCTGTAAGTTCGAGGCTAACCTGATTTACAAAGCACATTCCAGGACAACCAGGGCTTAGAGAAACCCTGTCTCAAAAAACAAAACAAAACAAAACCAAACAAACAAAAAAAAAGGCTGGGTGATCTCCACACACACAAATAAGTAAATAAACAAATATTTTTAAAAAGCTTCACACAGAATTTTGCATAATATAAATTTTCTTTTCTCTAGTGCTGCTTTGTAAGTGTGACGACAGAAATTCAGGTCCCTGAGCCCATAAACACTGGGCGGGTGTAGTGGCTGGCTCTCTGGTGGCCTCAGCACATGGGAGGGAGAGGTGGGAATCTTCAGGGCAAGCGGATAGCCAAAGGAGCCAAAGTGGCAAGCTCCAGGTTCATCAAGAGACCCTGTCTCAATATATAGGATGGAGAGCTACTAAGGAAGACACCCAAGTCAACCTTGTACCTCCATATGCACGTGCATAAACACACACACACACACACACACACACACACACAATGATTCAAATGGTGTATTTCCAGTAGATAGCAAAGCAATGGGCTTTTTGTGTTGACCTTGTATCTTGTTTATTGTAAAGATGACGGTGATGATGATGTTGCTTGACACCTGTGTATAGAACTTCCTGTGCTGGGTCACAGGGGACAGGACATCTTAGCCTGGCACCAGGAAACATTGCGCGTCCCAGCACCAAGTGTGGTGCCTGCTCTAGGTGTGTGGTTGCCATGGGTGTGGTCAGCGAGTCCCCCTCATTCTGCCTCAGTGTCGCAGAGTACCGACCAGCAACGGATGTTGGGTTTGAAACACATTTTTTTTCTGCCTCAGTTCATACAATCCTGTAGTTTTTCTACCTGGGTAGAATTGGTGTCAGTGTTTGTCTGTCTGTCTGTTTGTTTCAAACAAGGTTCCTCTATGTAGCCCTGGCTGTCCTGGAGCTTGCTCTGTAGACCAGGCTGGCCAGAGATCCCTCAGAGATCTTCATGTCTCTGCCTCCTGAGTGCTGGGGTTAAAGGCGTGTGCTACTACGCCCACCCTTGGTGTCAGCTTTGGAAATGTGTGGTAGCATTTGCTGATGAGCCCCTGGAGGCCTGGAGATTCTTTTTCTGGAAGATCATACCTCCAAATTCAGTTCCTGCCACAGAGCAGTAACTGGGCCTGGTGGCACACACCTGTCATCCCAGCAGTTTGAGGCCAGCCTAGGTTACACAGCAAGACTCTTCATTAAAAGGTGAAAGAAATGAATTCCTAACTCGGCTCCCTTGATTCAGCTCCTTGAAATATAGGCCACTCTATATGTCTAAAACAGGTGGGCACTTTGTTCCATGGTCACCACAGGGTCAGGTGGTCTGCTGTGGTTAACTTCCTGTCTTGTCTAACTTTCTGAGTTTCCTGGCATGTTTCCCCTCAGCTGAGTCTGTCTGTCATGGACGTTGCCATGACTACTTCCTATTGCTCTTTCCTATTAGCCATTCAGCCAGGCTGTCTCTTTGGAGGCCTGTGCATTCCGGCCCTCTACTTAGGTTTGCAGGGCTTGTGGTCCTGCCTGCTGACCTGGGGACTTGAGGACAGGGCCTCTCTGCTCTCATGATTTTTTTTCTTTTTATTTATTTATTTATTATTTTTTGGTTTTTGTTTTTTCGTGACAGGGTTTCTCTGTGTAGCTTTGCGCCTTTCCTGGAACTCACTTGGTAGCCCAGGCTGGCCTGGAACTCACAGAGATCCGCCTGGCTCTGCCTCCCGAGTGCTGGGATTAAAGACATGCGCCACCACCGCCGGACTTTTTTTTTTTTTTTTTTTTTTTAGGTTTCTTTAATTAGATCTGGTGCCCTCTTCTGCCTGGTTGTCTGCCTACAGGCCAGAAGAGGGCACCAGATCTCATTATGGGTAGTTGTGAGCCACCATGTGGTTGCTGGGACTTGAACTCAGGACCTCTGGAAGAACAGCCAGTGCTCTTAACCTGCTGAGCCATCTCTCCAGCCCTCATGAACTTTTTGAGGCTCTGGTCCTCCTCCTCCTTGGATTGCTCCCTTACACTTTGAGCCTACTATGAAGATTATTCCTAGCCCACGACTGCTGGGCCGGTCAGACTGTTGGGCTCTGCAGAGGCATAGCTGGTTCTTGAGAGTGGGTTTGGAGACTAGCAGAGGAGCACAGCTACACCGATACCCTCGAGTGAAGACTGGTCCGCATCTGCTGAGGAAGGTTGTGCTTGATTAATGATGTCTGCTGTGGTCACAGCACTAGGAGATTGTCAGCCCTTCAGTACAGGGTGTTAGACTAAATCTATGGAAATTAATTGAAAACAACAGGGTCTTATGGGCCATCCAGATCCAAATGGGGTGTGCCATGAAACAAGTATTTGGTGCCTTCAGCAGCTCCTACAGCAGAAGCAAAACAAACAAGGACCCTGAGTTTGAATAGGGCACTTAGACTAGTAGGGGCAGAGCAGGGTGGCAACCTGAGCTGGGCTTGGGTGGGTTGCCCTGATATTCAGGTCTGACTCCACTCCTCTGGATATGGCGTGCTCATTCTCTAGGATCAGCTGTCAAGTCAGCTAGTGGGGTGGTCTATGGATCTTCTCTAGGATATCATGGCTCTGTTCCATGAGGCTAGCTGGAACTTCTCTCACGGAGGTGGAGGACCAAGACTGAATAGAAGAATACAAGGTTTCTGGAGAACCAGCCTTGGAAGTGAGCTGGTGCATGACTTTTACTGCCTTTCATTGGCCAAAGCCAGCCTAGGGGTGTGTGTGTGTGTGTGTGTGTGTGTGTGTGTGTGTGTGTGCGCGCGCGCACATGTGTATGTTTCTTCTATGATAGTCAACTGCATGGACCACCCTGTGGGCACATATGTGCAAAACAGATTCCCCTCTTGTTGAGGAACTTCGGAGTCCCTTTGTAAATGACGTAGGTGGGCTGTGGTCATTCTTGCAGACGATCCAGCACTGGGACCCAGAGTTTACTTTCCACAGCACCCGTGCTTCCGGAGGGTGGGCTGAGGCTGACGTGAGCCACACCTCCCGTTTTCTCTAGCAGCCTCATGTGTGCATTCTGAAACATGACCTGTGCCCCATCAAGGACAGACAGTCTTGACTGCTGGGAAGAAAGAGCCATCTTTGCTCCCAGGGCTGGAAATGGGAGTAAGTGTTGAACTGAGCCCTGGGAGGCTGGGAGGAGATGTAGGCAACCATCTGCGTGGCTTCTAGGGAGGCCCTCAAGGAACTGATGTCCTCCATGCTGGCCTGTTTCACACCAGCTTTAATTCTGAGGAAGACCAAGTCAAAACATCTATGATATCATTTCCCTCGATACCTGAGCTCTGTCTCTGCCCCAACAGGCTTGCTCAGACCTGCCTGTTGGCCATTTGCCCCACGGAGGATGTCATTGCTCAGGCATAACTGTTCACAGAGACCTGATCATTCTGCTCACCACTCAACACACACGTTTTTTAAATTTTGAGATGGGGTTTTTGTGGCCCATGCTGGTCTTGAACTTGTAACCCTCCTGCCTCAGACTTCTGCATGCTGGGATTATGATCTGTAAGTGAAAAGGGGCAAGTTATGCAGTCCCAGGGCTCTGGGGACAAAGACAGAGTGGGTAAAACTTTTATATCCTTTCACATTCTCTTCCAGAAATTTCCATGCTCTCAGTAAGCTCCTAGGACTTGTAAGAACAGGACATCTAAATAAATAAATAAAATATAGGATCTTATTATGTAACCCCTGGCAGACCTCGACCTCATTATGTAGACCAACCAAGCCTCTAACTAGAAGTAATCCTCCTGCCTCTGCCTCTTGCTAGGATTATAGGTATGCACAACTGCACATATTTTTTTATTAAGGAAAAATAGCACCCATAATTTGACATCACTCAAAGCCACCAGTTTAAGAAAGTGAGATGCACGTGCCTGGGGAATCACCATTTGTAGGAACATGTGCATCCAGAGGAAGCTACTGGGCATGAGAATTGAAGAGCCAGACCTGGGCTAGGGGTGAGCAAGACAGGCAGGCAGATAGGCAGGCAGATAGGGAGGCAGGGAGGAAGGAAGGAAGGAAGGAAAGAAGGAAAAAAGATTGGTTGTAGACAAGTACAGTCATTTACAATGTAGTGTAAAAACACATTAACATGCTGGTGTCATGTGACCATGCCAGTATCACCCTAGAGCATCTGTCCCTGACTTAATGAAAAGAATACATGTCACTACCCACAGCCCGGGAGCTTAGCTTGCCACCAGGACAAGCACTGTCCCAAATGGCAGCAGGGCCCAGGTGATACCGACTTCCTATGGTTGGCCAGTGTCCTGTCCTGCACAGCCTTTTCCTGGCTGGGTACTGGGGCAGGTTTCTGCCCCCTGACACTTAGCTTCTTCCTCTGAATAGTGATGACAATCGATATTCCTGTCTCGTGGGGCATGGTGAAGAGGAAATGCATAGACAAAAAGACATATGTCTCATGTTTGGCACATATCAGGGAGAGAAGAATGAACTGGCTCGGCTCCTGCTGTTACACAGCCTGCTGAGCAGTGAGAAACAGGAGGAGCCAGTGTTACTGTTTCCATGACTGAGAAAACAAAAAAAGACGGTTTGGGTATGAATATAAAATCACCAACAGCCCACAGGGTACAAATTAAAACGGCAGGCTGTGTGTGTGTGGCACAGTGGTAGACACCTGCCTCCTGTGTGTGGATTCCATCCCTGGCACCACAAACACAGGGAACCTCAAAATGCCCTGGGCTCTGGCCCTCAAAGGGAGACTCCAGCTGGAAGCCTTTGATGATTAATTTTGTGTCAACTTAGCTAAGCCATGGCTTCCCTATATGTCGCTGGGAAAGTGTTATTTAGATGTGATTAACATTTACATCAGTGGCCTTAATAAAAGAGATTACTCTCCTTAATGTGGAGTTTTCATTATGCAAATGAGGAGGGAGTTCTTCCAGGCTGCCTTTGAAGTTGCAAGAGCGCCATAGACTCTGCCCCACAATTATGGGAGCCAATGAGCTCACCCCATCTCCCACATCTCTCTCTCTTCCTCTTTCTCTCCCTCATGAGTGTGTGTAGGAATGCAGATAACACACACACACACACACACACACACACACACACACACATCAAGGGCTGGAGAGTTGGCTTGGTGGTTAAGAACACTTTCTGCTCTTGCAGAGGACCTGGGTTCAGTTCCCGGCACCCACATGGTGGCTTATAAATATATGTGTATATTTGATACACATATCAAATATGTATGTTGTACCTTAGATATTAAACATATCCCAGTGTATTAACTATGTAGCCATGTTCATTTCCTTTTGTCTCTGCTTCTCTGGAGAACCCTAATGCAAGGGCTGTGAACAGTTCCTAACGTGAATTCTCTCTCTCTCTCTCTCTCTCTCTCTCTCTCTCTCTCTCTCTCTTTCTCTCTCTTTCTCGTGTGTGTGTGTGTGTGTGTGTGTGTGTGTGTGCGCGCGTGCGCGTGCGCGCACGCGAGCATGTACTGATCAGTGGAGGAGTTACAGCCCTTGACTTGGTCTAAAAACAAAGCTCCAGAGAAAAGCAATACAGGAATTTGACCATGACTCAGTGGTGAGGGCCTCGAGCCTTGGCTTAGCAGGCCCGAGTTGGCGAGTGCACTCTGTCCTCTCTGAGACCTAAAGGCACCAAAACATCTGTGTTTCCATTAAGAATATGCTGACGAGACACATAGCTGTGGCTTAGGAGAAAGGAGCATGAGAGGCAACCCCTCCCAGTCTGAGGGGTCATCTGTGGCCGCCTGAGAGCCCAAGACTCCATCAGCAAGGTAACTCTGGAAATTGTTGCCACGCTAATACGCATCGGCATTGTGAAGAAGACCTCTCAGCTGGGTGCAGAAAAGCCTCAAGGAGCATCCAGAGCTCTCACCCCATACACCCTGCCTGTGGGAGTCTTGACAGTAGACTCTGGGTCTTGACTTTATTTATAAATTGAGCCCGATAACAAGGAGGCTGGATGGGATGAGAGGGAGGGGAAGGGCTAGGCCTACTAAGTTCTGGGATGGGGACAGGTAATCTTGGGGTCGTACACAATCCTTAGCTGTGGCCGCTTCAGTCAACTGGTGGGATCTGGGTATAAAATGTCTGCAGACTCATTTCTCCTGGTTGATTCTCAAAGAAAGGAGCATGGTAAGTTCTGAGGGACTTTGAGCAAATGCTGTGAGAGAGACAAGTATGAAAGAGTGAACAAGAACTTCCCTGAGGAGGAGAGGGGAGATGAAATATTTGTGTGTGTGTGTGTGTGTGTGTGTGTGTATGTGTGTACACTTGCTCGTGAAAGCCAGAGGAGGACATCAGGTGCTCCATCACCCTATACTGTATTCCCTTGAGACAGACTTTCCCAGTGAACCTGGAGCAGGGTCAACTCCAGTGACCCTCCTGTCATCTACTCCCACAGCCCTAGGGTTACAAATGCATACAGCCATGCCCAGCCTTTTACCTGAGTGCTAGGCAAGCATTCTTACCCACGGAGCCATCTCTCTAGGCCCCAGACAGAGTATTCTCCTCACTCTCTAGACCTTTCTGGCGCCTCTGCCTAGTTCTCAGCACTGACATCATATTCTAGAATCATCTATGCCTGAGAAGAGCTGATGGTATGACCCCACTCCTCAATGAAGGCTTCATATCTGTCCACCCTGAGTCTGGGTTTGAGTGAGGTGAAGTGCTGGCCCTTTCAAGGGTAGCATAACAACAATGAGAACCCCCAAGCCAGGCATGGTGGTGCATGCCTTTAATCCCGGCAATCAGGAGGCAGAGGCAGGTAGATCTCTGTGAGTTCAAGGCCAGCCTGGTCTACAGACCAAGTTCCATGACAGCCAGGGAAACACAGAGAAACCCTGTCTCAAATAAAAAAAGATAAGTTCTGATCTTTTTATTCCCTCAGAAATGGAAGAATTTCCCTGCCCATCTTGGTTTCACCTTAAATGTTATTAAAAAGTAATAGAGACAATTTTCTCACGGGTTCTTGTCAGTGGCATAAGCTGGGTCTGGAGCCTGTGGTTTTTGCTGTTTTGGTTTTCACTTTGTTTTGGTGGTCGTCGAACTAACGACCTTGAGCATGCCTGGAAGAGCTGTGCCACTGTCCTATCCTTCCAGCCTGACAGCCAGGGACAGATGCTCACATCAACCAAGGGAATCTCTTCAAGAAAAAGATGAAAAACAAACAGAAAAACGAGGTGTTGAGGGTCCTGTGAGAAGCCTGTGAGATTGAGAGCCCAGACAGTGTGGGTTCCTTTGCCCTCCCTGGGTGTGGGGCCTCCTGCAGCCCTGACTGGGGTTGACCTTGCCTGGTGGCAGCCTTGCTGAATTTCCCCTCCAGAATGGGAGATCTGTTGCAGTAGGTGGTGGGGAGCCCAGGGTCACCTTGTACAGACTGAGTCTGGGATCTTCTAGTGAGGAGGACTGGGCCCCGTCAGCCTTTAGCTGCCAAGCAGGATTGCCTCTTACCCTCTGCAGTTCCTCGGGTGACCTCAGTAAAGGCTGTATTTGAGAAGTAGGAAATGGTTTGTTCCTGAGCCTCAGGTGCTTGCGCTCTGAGCAGACGAGGGTGGTGGGTGGAAGAGCACAGTGGACAGAGGGATGGGAAAAAGGACCCCCCCACCTCCAGACGAAAAGGTCCACAGAGGAATGGAAGTGGAGATCCAGAATGAGACAGGCTGTGCCCACTGGTGTGAAAGTAACACCACATCCAACATGAGAAGAAATCGACAGAATCGTGTAGTGACCTAGCCTCTCCAGATGACACTGCGCATGTGCGTATTTGGTCCGCCGCGGAAAGTAACGCGGAGTAGGAAGTTAACGTTGGTGTCTCTTTGTTTGGATCAGTTTTGTGTTTTGAATTGATTTTTCAAGGTGGATGCTTTCCCTGAACAAGTGAGGATGATAAATACTGTCTCGGTTTGAAAATGGGGACCGTTGGACCCTTTATCTTCTTCCTCCATGACCCACTTGTCCCCCAAACTCATGCCTCTTGAGCGCTTGCCCTGGCTGAACAGGGGTTCCAGCCCCATCACCCCATTCGCAGGCGGACTTGGTTCTGGATTGGGGAAGCAAATTCCATGTTTAACATTTTGGAATTAGAGACCTGCCTGGTTAGTGGCAGCTGCGGTAAGGACCCTCAGACTCCCTGTGGCAAGTACTCATTCCCTCAGCCCCTGCCTCTCAGCGGCAGGACAGCTAGCCTGAGATCTTCCTTACCCTACCTGAGAAGGGTCAGACAGGGGTGCGTGTGTCAGAGAGAGCCTTCCACCTTCCTTATTGAGTCACCACAGACCTTCCAGCTGGCTCCCTCTTCGCCTGTGTAGTCAGCACTGCTAGGTCACGCCCCAGTGACAGTTGGAGGGATGAAGCATCTGGTGGTCGTTGTCCTTAGGGGCAGCTCTGAGGCTAGAGAAACCTGGCTGCCCAGTGGCCACATGGTAACAGGCCCTTTCCCCCTTGTCGCTACTTCCTGGGGCCCCAGGGCTTTGCCCCAGCTTCCCATGTGTTTGCCTTTCCCAGCAAAGCGTCTGTCATCGAGAACTCTTCCCTTCAACACCGAGCCCTTGCACATCCCTGGGCCCAGCAAGATCCCTCCCACACATCATGACCTGGCATCTGGGTGAGGAGAGGTACCTCTCCACACTACTACTTCCTGTCCCAGTGTTAAATCTCCAACTTGCACAAGAGTTAAACATTCACTTTAGGGGTGTTAAATCCTAGTGTAAATTCCAGAAAAAGATCCCACCACAGAGTGTTATGTGAGAACAAGGAAGTCTGCTCCTTGGGGAAGGTTGGAAGTCACAGGTGTCCAGACTCTACCATTCACAGATTACATGACTTGAGTCCAATCACTTGACTTTCAGCCTCTGTGTGACATGGGGACTATCATAATCCTAATAATAATCACAAGTAGAGGCTGCCTTCTCCACATGTGGATGCCAGCCAGCTGCCAAGCGGCCTCTGAGCAAGAGAAGCATGTCTTTATAGGCAGAAACACATCCCAAATGGAACTGACACAAGCCACAAAGCCATCCGTTTTCTTTTTTAGCACAGGAAGATTAGGTGTGGGAGCTCAGGTCTGGGGGAGTTGGCCACGCAGTGCCAGGCAGGTAAGAACTGGTCATCGCCCAGATGCCCGGGACTGGAGTGGAAAGGAGGGCCAAGAGTGGGGGAGTGGAAAAACAAACTTCTCTTCCCGGGAGTTGCTTTTGGGGCTATGCTTCATCAGGCCCCGGTTATGGTGGAGGCCAAGGAGCCCCTGTGGATTAACGAGTTCCAGGGGCAACTGGGAACTCGATTTTGTCAAAAGCGTCCATTGACTCTAGCCCATGAGTCATGCGTTTGGTGAAAAGAAGGTGCGGCGGCAGCGGCGGCAGCGGCCTGGCAGTCTCTCCGGGAGAGTGGCCCGTTGTGACCACAGCGGCTCCACCGAGAGGTTGGACACTGCCCAGGCTCTGGAGGCCACATACCTCAGCTGTCCGGCTGCCTCACTGACTTGTACGCATTTCTTTTAATTATAAAACTTTTACAGGGGGCTGAGGAGATGGGTAAAGTGCCCACATAAACAAGAGAGCTTAAGTTCAGATCCCCAGCAGCCTGTAATCTCAAAGCTGGGGAGGCAGAGGCGGGAGAATCCCTGGAGTTTGCCTGACAGCTGGCCTACTGGAACCAGAAAGCTCTATGGTCAGTGAGAAGGGAATTGGGGAAAACATAAACATCAACCTCTGGCCTCTACATATGTCCATTTGCACACACATGGCCGCACACATGAACATATACACACTACAATACACACAACTGATACTCGGGAAAGAGCCCCAAATAAACAATGATCCATGTCCCTAAAGATGCATCATCACAGTGTTGATGTATTGCCTTTCCTCCTGTGCAAGTAATCCAAGCCAGGTCAGACAGATTGCGCTTTATGACTTACAGTTCCCAAATGAACGAGAATGACCTTAGGCCGGAATCGACTACCCAAGGCTAAGGGCCTTTCTCCTTCCTGGATACTCCCTTTCTTGCCCCCACCCACGGCTCTTTTTAAGATTTCTTCTATTTCAACTATGTGTGTGAGGGGTGGGGTAGGGGGAGCGGCAGTGTGTGAATGTGTCCGTGCGGGCGGGCGGCCTCAGAACCCGGAAGACGGCGGCGTCAGACCCCCTGGATCTTTCAACCAGTCTCAGCTGCTCCTATGTGTGTTGGAAACTGAACTTGGGTTCTCTGCAAGAGCAGGAAGCTCTCCTCACCGCTGAGCCATCTCTCTGGCCCCTGATGTCCTCACTCTTGATAGCAATGGAGACTGCAAGGAAACCTTGCCATTTTTATCATCCAGTATGATGTTGAAGTTGCTTTAAGTCAGATAGTCTTTGCCAATGTTAAGTACAATCCCATTTCCCCCCCCCAAAAAAAAAATTATTAAAAATCACCAAAACTGGACTTTGACTGTATCGAACACCTCTTTCTTCTGCTTTTCCCCTTATTTTACTTGTTACGTTTTTAAAAGCCTAGGCACCACCAGGGCTCCCTGACCGTCTGTATGCTCCACTGTTGTCTTGTTTTTCAAAGTGTCTAATGGAGAAAGAAAGGAAATGTCACCCAACCCGGAATTGAGTCTTCACTCAGAGGGAGGAGGAATTCGTGTGTCTTTTGGAGTGACAGACCAGCAACTATAGGAACTTGGGGTTCACTGGTTGCTTCAGCCCCTGGTCATTCAGTCACCAGCTCTGCCTTTGTTTTGTGGTGTCAAGGGGTGAAGTGGGGCTATGGCATGTGTCTTGGGCTGTCACCAAGCAACCTAAGCCTGCAGATGCCGTTGTTCAGGTAGAGTGGTGGTTCTCGACCTAAATGCTGCGACCCTTTAATACAGTTCCTCGTGCTGTGGTGGCTGCGACCATAAAATTATTTTCCTTGCGATTTCATAACGGCAATTTTGCTACTGTGATGAATCCTACATATCTGATTTGCCGATGGTCTTAGGCAGCCCCTGTGACAGGGTTGTTCAGCCCGCAAAGGGGTCGAAACTCATAGGTTGAGAACAGATGAGGTAGGGTACCTGGCAGGGAGGGGTGCCTGGGAGAGGCTGCTCGACCAAGGCGATTTACTAGGCACGGGGAGTTTGAAGCCCGTGGTTCGGATTTCTGAAACCCAGAAGCACGATGGTAGGATGAAGCCCGCTACAACAGTCTCTTCTCTCCCCAGAGCTGTCTCAATAAACAGCAGCTCCTGACAACCATCCGCCAGTTGCAGCAGCTGCTGAAGGGCCAGGAGACCCGCTTCGCTGAAGGCATCAGACACATGAAGAGTCGGCTGGCTGCGCTGCAAAACACTGTGAGCAAAGTGGCCCCAGATGCACCTCCAGGTGGGTCCCAAGTCATCAGGCTAGGGCCAGGAACTGCACTCAGGAACCTTCTGGGCAACTCTCTCCATCCAGTTGGCCCCGTGTGTGTGTGTGTGTGTGTGTGTGTGTGTGTGTGTGTGTGTGTGTGCCTCTGTGTGTGTGTGTATGTGCCTGTGTGTGTGTGTGTATGTGTATGTGCCTGTGTGTGTGTGTGTGTATGTGCCTGTGTGTGTGTGTGTATGTGCCTGTGTGTGTGTGTGTGTGTGTATGTGCCTGTGTGTGTATGTGTGTATGTGCCTGTGTGTGTGTGTGTGTGTGTGTGTGTGTGTGTGTGTGCACATTAAGGTTACTCCTCTCCCCCATATTTGACAGTCACCTATTTCCAGGTTTGTTTTTTTTTATGATTTATTTATGTGTGCCTGTGTGTATGCACATGTGTGTGCATATGCCGGAGGAGGCCAGAAGAGGGCACTGGCTCCCTGGTCCTTTGCAAGAGCAGCCAGCCCTCTTAACCGCTGACATCTCCTCAGCCCCCTTGTTTTGTGTTTATCTTATGTAGCTCAAGTTAGCCTCAAACTTGCTGTGTAACCAAGGATAATCTTGAACTCCTGATCCGTCTGCCTCTGCCTCCCACCTGCTGGGATTATGATTTGCATCTCCAGGCCTTTTTTTTTTTTTAATGACAGAGTCTGCCCTGGATCTCAAAATCCTCTCACCTCTGCCTCCCAAGAGCTATGGTTTCTCACCACACCCGGCCCATTTCCTCTTATACCTTTTATTCTAGGCTTAATAGCCACATAGGTAGCAACCTATGATCCCACAGAATGGTCAGAATCATCACTCTGTAAGTCTAGGTGCCTTTCACGTCTCCCTGCCCTCCCCAGAAAGCACAGTGGACACTGATTTTGCTTTTGTTCCTGTTTTTATTTTTAGTGTAACAGTCTGTTTTCCAAACTGGTTTTTAAGTTCACAGCCTGGAAGGCCCAGATACTTCTCACACATGCCCTCCACCCAGGCTCACCTTCCACCC
>CABHPQ010000787.1:59603-85802 GCA_902168405.1 Peromyscus aztecus | reverse complement strand
GTCCACACAGGGTCTCCTCGATATGCAGCTGCTGCTTGAAGCTGACTGGGAGCCAGCCTACACTGTAGAGACAACTTCCACTGTCCTGGATGGTATGGATTTCAGGACATCACCCCTGGGGGAGGGATTAGAAATGAGGGTGCTGGTGCCAGACCGCGTTTTTCTCAGAACTTGGGAGTGACTAAGCAGAAAAACATAGCATTTGCCCTTTATTTCAAACATGTACATACCCTGTCTTAGTGTGACTGCTTTTCCTTGTAAGGACTTCCACCAAGTGTATGACGGCCAGCTGAAGGATTCAGAGTCTAACTCAGCATCTGGCTGTGTCTAGGGTATGTCCTCCAGATGTGAATTTTGTTCTAGAACAGGTAAGGATGAGATATGTGTGTGGGTTATACACAGCAGGTTAATGCCAAGAAAAGCACCTTTTCTGACCCTCCCAGAGGGTCTCCAACTTTACCTGGTGTTCATCATCAGAAAGCCTGGGTTAAAATGAAATATTTGATTAACAAATTAAAATATAGTTCAGAAAAACCTAGAGACCATAAACTCATTGATATTATTCCATGGATTGATCTCAGGAAAATGCCTTCAATTACTATAAACTAGTCAACATGAGAGATAATCCTGAAGCCACAGAACTACTTGTGTGAAATCTATAACTAGTTAAGGCACCATCTGATTTCCATGGAAATTGCTTTTCCATTATAAATTTAACCAACTCTCCCGGCAGCAGGGCTACCAGGACCAATGTAAGGAGATGCTCCTGGCTCAGCAAATTTTTTCATCTTTAATTGTGTGTATGTGTGCATGCGTGTATGTCCCCACATGTGTGTGCGCATGCCACAGTGCTTCTCTGGATGCCGGAGGTCAACTTTGTGGAGTCAGTTCCCAGTTCTCTCTGTCCACCTTTGATTGGGTTCTGAGGATTGAACTCAGGTCACCAGGCATGCACATAAGCACCTTTACCTGCCAAAGCCATCTTGCTGGCCCAACACAGATGTTTGGACAGGGATTTTTACATAAGGAATAAGAACAAGTTTGTATGGTGAGAACTCCTGTTTGTGCACGATTTAGTCAGCTTGAAGCCACAAGATCCTCGGTTCCAGGAGGAATACACCAAGAGGGGGGTGGGCACATAAACGGTGGAGGGACAGTTTATGGAGTACTTGGTCCCAGTGAGGACAACACAGTTGTCCAAGTGAGGCACCACGGAGATGAGAAGATGATCAGGGAAAGCCAAAGATGGAGTCACAGGAAATGACGCTTTCTCACAAACTCCGAGTTTCTGGTTTCCTTGGGAGGATTTCCCTGCTGGCTGAGAAAGAGGAGCTAGGCCTAGCCTCCCTCAAGATAAGAAGTACCAGTGCCCACTCAGCAGCGAGCTGAGTGGTAGGGCACCGTGCGAGCTGTAAAGCTGCTCATGACTTGGCTCACACTGAATGGGATCTGTATAGCCTTTCCCTTTCCGATCTGCCACTCAAAAGGAAAAGGAGAAAATAGTGCTGCTGGGCATGGGGCAGAGGGCAGACCTAGGGTACATGGGCAAGATCTAGAGGGCAGTGTAAGAATAGGAGAAGAACAAGAGAAAAGTCGAATGTACAGTCCAGAGTCTCCTGCAAGGGAACATTAGCTGGGAAGTGGGAGAGGTTAGCTGAGGGGGATGGCTGTTTATCTTTTAATAAAGGACAGATGGAATACAAGAAGGCAAGACTCCTTAGAACAGGGTGAAGGAAGACATGTTGGAAAGGATCTCAGCATGCAGGGCAACTTGAAGAAATCTATCTCTCGAAAAGGAGGGTGGCTGCTCCCAGAGCCTCACCTGGGGCAGAAACAGCCTGGATTTCATTCCTCCCACTGTCTCAGTCATCAGCAGGGAGCTGCCTTAAAGAGCATAGTCTTGGAGAAAATGCCTTCACAGTAGCTTTCACTAGGTTCACTCAGAGGTAAACTGAGTCATATACATGCTGGCCTTGCCAAAGTCAATGGAGGAGCCTGAGCATAGATTTCCGGTAGGGAATTAGAGCGCTTATTCTTTGCTAGTGGCTGTTCAAATCCCTCTAACTGTGCTGGGTTAGTCTTCACTGCTGATATCAGACTTAAATGAGAGAGAACTCTGCATTCTCTCTAGCAAGGAAGCCTTTAACACTCAGCGGTGTGGGAAGCAGTTCCTGGTTCCTATGCACACTTTCATTTATTAGCAGTCTGAGTACCATGACAAAGGCTCACTCTGCCTGTGCTGGACACAGAAGAAGCGCTAGAAAGCCAGCACAATGGACATTGCCATTGCAACTGCTATGTTTTCCATGTGGACCACAGAAACCAGGACACCAATATCTGATCTCACAGTGAGGATATAATGAAGCCAGAGCTAGTGAGAATAAAAGTCAGAGTTTACAGGCTGTAACATCCATTTGAGAAATGGCATCAATCCAGCTGTACCCTCATTAGATGCAGGATGAATCAGAGATGCCAGAGATATTTGCTCCTAAAATGTAATTAATGAGCTAGTAATGTAATAATTCTATTTGGGGGAAGGGAATGAAAGAAGTCCTGATATCCATCGGTCATGGTGCCCAGGCATTTCTCCACAGGGCAAAAGAGGGTTCAGAAGAAAATGCTATAAATACAGTCAAATATTTTATCAAATGTGCAGGTTACTATAACCCTGCACATTTTAGGACTGAGCATCCGCCACAATAAAAAAGAAAATTACATGTTTTAAAGTAATAAGAACAGACATGCCCTCATGCACACAAAAAGCTTTGCTGGGAGCACAGAGTTCTGAATCAATAATGGATGATTCTCTCAGCAGAACAAGCAATAGATTTTTTGCATCATAAATAAATGAGCAACCTTTTATTTATCCAGCGAGATGTCCCTTAACACAGCCGGAACACCATTCTTATATCTTTGTGTTCATTTAAGGGCTAAGCAGCTGCTTACTAGGTGCTCTGCACACAGGGGAGAAGGTCCCTGCAAAAGCAAAGTGCAGAGAGGTGTCAGTCACAGGTACAGTGAAGGTTTGGATTGTATGACAGTTTCTGATAGTTCCCCCCAAAACTCACATAAACAAAAATAGAGCATTGTTTTCCAGAAGACAAGCTTTATAGATTTATATTGAGAGTGGTGACATTTTGTGGCAGTGCAATATCATGATAAAAATATTTCTTCCTCTACTGTGCCAGGAGACTGGGACTTCTGCTGCACCTCACAGCGGGAGGTAGTAACACACCTTGAGGTCACCTAAGACCGAAGGCTGCTATCCTACTGTGCAGTCAGCCTGTTTGTTCAACCTGCCTTTCAGAGAACAATGTAACAACCAATCTTTCTTGCCATGGATTTCCCATGTAATCAACTTTACGAGTTAAGGTAATGCATAGCTGTAATTTTAAGTTGGATACTCTTCCATGCCCTGGACCCAGAATAATGAAAGTGTGTATCATTTGCAGAAAACATCAAATGCAGAAGTTGAAAGCAACCTTCTAAAATGAGTATCCACCATAAATGTTGAACATATTTATGGATAATGTTGAACACACTTGGTTGTTGTTTGATAAACAGTGATGTTTATAATATTGTTTGTTACCTGGGTCATTTGGGGTTTGCTGGAGCTAGTGACTTAATCCCTTATAAAGAATCTCATTCCTTCCCCACGTGATGTTTTCTGTGCTATTGCATAAAAGAACGAGGGAGAGGGAAGAGGAGAAAAAGAAATGCTTAGCCCTCAACTATACAAACTTCACTTCCAGCTGTTGAAGATGATGGCTGGGCTGACTCCTTTCTATATTGCTGACCTATGGAGCTTTCAGAGATCATAATCCGATTGCTGTCCACACAAAGATTTTGTGTAGCTTGCCAGTCAACAGCAGATATCAGGAACACAAATTAATCACCACAGTCATGAACTAGACCCTCAGCAGAAGTCTTGAAGGGTCAGCACCTGCTGGGATTTCAGCAAAACCCTGTGTTTTTCAGCAATTTAAGACTGTAGATAGTATTTTTTTGAAATGTCTTCAGTCCAATAAAGCTAACCTCTCCATTTGCCTTCCTTACTTCGGTCCTTCCTACTCCATGAGAGACACAGAGTCTGTAACTCTTCTTTACAGACTGTTGCCCTGTCTTTAGGAGTTTAACTAGTAGGTATATTATATACTGGGTTGATTCAATTATTTAAATTAGACAGGATAGTCAAACAGTTGTGTGTCATGGCCAAGTGAGATCTACCCCAGGAATGTAATGTGCTTCAATATAAGAAAGCCAGCCGGGCGTTGGTGGCGCACACCTTTAATCCCAGCACTCGGGAGGCAGAGGCAGGTGGATCTCTGTGAGTTCGAGGCCAGCCTGGGCTACCAAGTGAGCTCCAGGAGAGGCGCAAAGCTACAAAGAGAAACCCTGTCTCGAAAAACCAAATGTATATATATGAAAGTCAACTGACTTCAAATACCACATTGGTAGAGGGTAGAAAAGAACTCAACGATTGTCCTGACTGAGGCATCTTTAAAAAAGCATGAAACCTATCCTCTGCTCAGGTTGAAAACAAAATACGCTTAAGGGAATGGAAGAACATTCCTATCTAATAAAGGATGTCGAGGAAAATCCCACCACACATGCAGCCATGATGGGCCAGAAGCTTTGAGTCGGGAACAAGAGAGGGACACTTACTCTCAACATTACTACCCATGATTCTGAAGATTCGCTGAGGGAAATTAGGCATGAAAGTGAAAATAAAGGTATGCACTTTGGAAGGCAAAAGTAAAACCATCTCTGTTCGCAGGATGGCATGTTCTTGTAATCAGAAAACTCTGAGGTGATCTGCTTGAAAATCAGAATTATTGAGAGCATTCGAAAGTGTAAAGACACAGTGTGAGCACACAAAAGCCAGCTGTGTTTCCACACTATGGTGATATTGTGTTCCCCAAAATACTGTGTACCCCAATGAACTTATCTGGGGTCAGAGAACAGAACAGTCACTAGATACAGAGGCCAGAAAATGGTGGCACACACGCCTTTAATCCTAACATTCCAGTGGCAGAGATCCGTCTGGATCTCTGGGAGTTCAAGGCCACACTGGAAACAGCCAGGCATGGTAACAAGAGCCTTTAATCCCAGGAAGTGATGGCAGAAAGCAGAAAGGTATATAAGGCATAAAAACCAGGAATTAAAGCCTGGTTAAGCTTTTAGGCTTTTGAGCAGCAGTTCAGCTGAGACCCATTTGGATGAGGATACAGAGGCATCCAGTCTGAGGAAACAGGATCAGCTGAGGAACAAGCAAGGTGAAGAAGCTGTGGCTTGTTCTGCTTCTCTGATCTTCCAGCATTCACCCCAATACCTTGTTCCAGGTTTATTTTCATTAATAAGACCATTTAAGATTTGTGCTACACCACACATGGACAGTGAGCAGCCCAAAAGGACATGAAGAGCATTCTAGTTGTGGTATCAGAGCAATAGAATGGGACTATATTACAATTTGGGTAAAGGCTGCAGACTAAAATGGAAGACGGTGTAAACTACTGGACACAGCTTCCTTTCATCTAGGTTGTGAGCCTCATGGTTGTGCAGATCCAAAACAGCTCAAAGGAATCTACAGACCCCATGCAATCCCTATAAAAATCCCATTGGCTTTTTTTTTTCAGAAATGAAAAACAGAATGACACTAAATTCATATGAACTTCCAAGCGATTCTGAAAAGCCAAAACAGTCCTGGAGAAAATAAAATGGGAAGACTCATAGTTCCTTGTTTAAGAATCTTACTCAAAGCCACAGTCATTAAAACATGGTATGGGCCTAAAGATCACACCGGAAAAGGGGGCTATGGTTGGAGTGCAGGGAGGAAGTCTTTGCAGCTGGTTTTCAAAAGCAGAGTGGAGTCTCACAGCGGGTAAGAGCAGTTTAGTAAACCCATGGATAGCCACACAAAGATTGAAGCTGTAAGTGCAGTGTAGTCAACACATGGATAGCCACACAAAGAGTGAAGCTGGAGGAGCCCAATGGCACACAACAGATAGAGGTACTTGACAGTGGCTCACAGTCCCAGACTTAGGAGCTGAAACCACAAAACCGTTAGAAGAAAACCCCAGTGTAAAATGTCATGACCTTCGATTTAGCAACGATTCTTATAGTAGCCGCCAACTGCACAACAACAAAACAACAATAAATGAGGGGGATTTCATCAAAATTAGAGGCTTTGTGAATCAGAGGACACTACTAAAATGTTCCACATTACACCTCAGCTAAGAGTCTAATAGATAGAGAACACAGATTTCCTGGAAGTCACACAAAACCAAAATACATAATGGCCAATGATATGCAAAGATATTTCTCCAATGACAGTACATGAACTACCAATATGTAAATTAAAAGGTGTTCCATGTCATTAGTTATTCCAAAAATGAAAAGCAGCACAGTGGCTCTTCATGCCCACTAGGGCAGCTGCATGCCTTTTAAGAAATCAAGAAAATAAGACTATTCTACACATTGGCTTAAAAAGTGGGGAGCTGTAAAACTTACTTACATGGCTGCCAGGAACATAAATGTTTCTGTTGTGTGAAAGCTGGGGAATTCCTAAAATGAATATCAGAATATGATTTGCCAGCTCCACCTTTCAATTTACCCTCCAAAGAATCGAAAGCAGGTATCCATATGGATGTTGCACATGAATGATAGCAACACTGCTCACAAGAGTCAAAAGGTGGCAATGACCCAAAGGACCAGTAAGAGATGGGTGACTGCATGACAAAATGCAATGTGTCCTTACAAGGGCATATTATACTGGCTCGAAAAGCTGCAAAAAGAGTCAATGTGTACCACAATGTTAAATGGCCCTTACAAGGATTAAGTGAAAGAAATGAGACACAAAGTCTTAAGCATCATATGACTGTAACGATATAAAATGTTCTTGAATAATATAGGACATGAGGATGACTGCTTACAGGATATTTGAGTGATGAAAGTTATTTGTCAGTAGGAAGAAGCAACAACCGTACTATATTGTAAATTCACCAAATACCCCTGGATTGCTTGCTTTAGAATGAGTAATTACATTATGTGATTTTCACTTGAGCTGAAAAATTGAGTCTTAGTAATAAGAATGTCTGTATTAAACACTTCCACAGAGATTAGAATTAGAAACTCTTTTTAGTGATTTAAATTACCCCCGAAGAGTCAGTTTGCATCTCAGAAAACAACAAATGAAGATGAAAAGGTCCTTTAAGATCCGCACACTCATTTTCTGACTATCTGAGTGCTTTGAAGGATTCTTGGCTGGACAGAGTCTTTCCATTCTTCTGTTGTCACTGGAGTTTTAAGATGGAAGCCTAGCTCCAGGGCTCCAACAAGCTAGGAACAGTCACTTCTCCCAACACAGGAGTTAAGAGTGAAAAACTAAGAAAGGACATTTAATCAGAGTGTCAGAAAGAGAAACAGCGCAAGGGGTCCAGTCACCCCAGGACCGTCTCCAGGCTACAGATACGGATTTAGGCTTAAACATGAGATGAACTGGGCAGAGGCAGTAAATATACACAACCAAGCAGCCTCTGCAAGGTGTGACCTGCCCGTGTTTATCTCAGCTGCGGTTCTACAAGGCAGTCTGATCAGTATCAATCGGCTCACCACTGCCCTCACCATGGAGGGGAGGGGACCAATCAGGCTCCCAGAAGACAGTCTGCTTCAGCGGACAGCCTCTCCAGCGCAGACTCTGTCCTCATCTTTTGGTTGATCTGTCTGAAGATTTGCCGTTCATGGAATCCAAGGGGAGTGCATATTTGTGTCTTCAGCCTCATAGAGGAGTAGATGTGTCAAGTCAAGCAGACAGACACACAGGCAGGAAGTACACAGCTTTCCCTCATGTCAGTTTCCTTGTGGGCCCAAGGGGTGGAACAGAGAACAATCTTCAAGCAAGAGCAGTTTCTACAAGGCTGTTACATTGTTGCTAGATTAACTTGTTCTTTTGAACCAATAAATTGCTCTCTTACTTAAAGCTATACAGAGTATTTTGAAAATGGAGATAAGTGGAGCACCGTGTGTTTGTATGTGTGATCTGTGATACATTCATTACCTGTCATTCATATATTGATGTATTGGTTTGTATCATGTCACCTGTGTGTGCATTTTCACAATACAAAGGTTACAGCTTCTCTTGCTGACATTTGTGTGGGGGCCCAAATTACTCAAGGTCAGAGAATCTGAGCTTACTTTGCCCAGCAGTGCTGCATAATGGGATGATTTGGCCACGGTGTGGTTACCAGATGTTTTGAAGGGTCTGCACTTGGCTCTACGTTGAGGTTTGATCTTGAGAGAGGGAGGTCTTTTGCCTCTCCCCTTGGCATTGTATAAAAGCCCTTTTGAATAAACCTTGAGGTGACCCAGGGCCCTCCAGAAGCTATCCTGTGTCTCTCTTTCTTTCTTTTTTTAAAATTTGTTTATTCATTTTACATACCAACCACAGATCCCCCTCTCATCCCTCCTTCCACTACCTCCTCCGCCTCTACACCCCCACCCCCCGCCCACTCCTCATCCCCTCCCCCAACAGGGTAAGTTCTCCCATGGGGGCACAACTAAGCCTGGTACATTCAGTTGAGGCAGGACCAAGCCCCTCCCCGCTGCATCAAGGGTGAGAAATGTGTCCAATCATAGGTAATGTGGTCCAGAAAGTGAGCTCATGTACCAGGGATAGATCCTGATCACTACCAGGGGCCCCTCAAACAGACCCAGCTACACAACTGTCTCTAGTATGTAGAGGGTCTAATCTGGTCCCACGCAGGTTTCACAGCTGTCAATCTAAAGTTTGTGAGTTCCTTTGAGCTTGGTTCAGTTGTCTCTGAAGATTTTCCCATCATGATCTTGACCTTTGCCCTTGCCCATATAATGCTGGAGTCCAGCTCTGACCTGTCGAAGAGTTCTTGGGGGGAGGAGAGAGGAATGAGGAAATGATAGACAGGAGGATAGGAGACAATTAGAAAGACAGAGACCTCGCTTAGGGGGATTATATGAGCAACAGGGGTCTCTGTCTTTCTTATATCATATGACAGTGCCCAGCAATTGCTAACCTTTGATAACACTTCCTCCTGTTCTCTTCAACTTTTCTAACACGTCTATGGGCTCCTGCAGTGACCCTGAGCTTCCCTAGGGTGCACATTGGTTCCTCTAGGACACCTACACAGTATTTAACATCTTGTCACAAATTCTTTGAATCTAAACTAAGCTTCCATTTTATTTCTAGCTTTTACTATCTTACTATTGGACTTGCTGCAACTACTAGTCTTAGAATATTTGAGGCTAAAGTATTCCGGCTTTCCTATATTACACAATTGAGTTCGCCATAATTGCTCAGGGTTACTACCTGTTTTTTAATTTTGCTTTGGGGACAGACAGATTAAAATGCCTTCCTGGTTTTCTTTTTTTACTGAAACAAAACTCCAGCATTTGGTGGCCAGGAAGCCCTGAACTGTCAAGCATGGTTTTCTTGTCCCATGCCACACCCAATTCCTGTCCTTGTCCTCTGGGTCTGCTTTTGGTTTCAGCCAAGTGCCAACACTCAGCCAGCATTGAGTCAGCATCCTGTGTGACTCTGTGCTCACCACTGGCAGCAGTGAGCAAGCCGACTCTGCCCCTGTCCATCACACTGGCTCCTCCCCATTAAGCAGATAAGTACATGTGTTTGATGTGGTAACTCTCTGGCTCCAAGGGAAATGACCTGCATCCTTCAGCCAAATGCTTGAGATGGTGAGAATGAGAAAGAGATCTTAGCAAAAAATATTCCATGTGAACTTTGCAGCTGGGATGGCCAATTTGTCCAACAGCCAGAGAGCCTTCTTATGATCTCTGTTCTCAGAGTTCTGGAATGGAAATACTTATGTAATCTATTATTTATACATGGTCCTATGTATCCCAGGATTATTTCAAACTTCATATGCAGCAGAGGCTAGCCCCAAACTCCTGCTCTTGGTGCCTCTACCTCCTAAATTCACCACCACGCCTTCCCTAAGAACTATACAAACTAAATGAGGTATATTTTGACTTGCTGTATTAAACCTTGAATATTAGATATTCTTTAGTTTTGTGGTGACTTCGTCAAACCCAGCCATAAATGCCATAGCTCTTGCCCTGGTGTTTTCACAGAAGCACTGGGCCCTGACTTGGCTTACAGCAGGAACTTGTGCCTACCGGAATGAGACGGATAGAGAAGACACACAGGAAGGAGTATGGAGGGACTTAGAGATTGGCCATCTTTTTGGTCTGGGATGTGTGGAGAGAGATGCGCTTGCTGGGTCTCCTGTAGAGAAAGGGAAGCTCAGCTGGTTACTCCTCCTCCACTTTTTCCATATATCAGGTTATCACCCCAGCATCTGACTCCGAGTCTTTATTGGTAATAGAACAACTTAAATGAAAACAACCAGTTAATGAGTGATCTGATCTCAGAGGTCTCCTCCTCACTGACGTATCTACGGACTTGAATGCCAGAGCACAATTCTGGGCCCAGGGATTAAATGCCAGCAACTCAGGACTGTGCAGAGCATGAACCTTTCTCCCCCAAGTGGACACTTTGCAGTGCATTTTACAGATTGTTTTTGTTCAAAAGACTTTTTTTTAACATAATAGTGTTTCAACACTTAGTCTGAAGAATTTCATTTCTGAAATGCTTTCCCAGGTGTAGAAGCCCTCTCATGCCCACAGTATATTAACTTCCTGTTCATCCCCACTAGGATGGCTCAGCCTGCACTCTATGTCTGGTGGCTTCTGGAAGGCTGAGACTGTGGAGAGGATGAAGCGACACCTATGAGTCAGAAAATTACGAGGGAAGAATGTACACCTGCCGAATCTACTCTTGGCTCCTCCCTCAGGACATCTTGAGGCTGCCTCAAGCATGGATCCATCCCAGCTAACTTGTAAACTTGGAGCTGGCCCCTTTGGGGGACTATTTATACTCCCTGTCCCTCTAACAGTCCCCTGGCCACCTAGTTCCATTCTTACCACACTTTCGTCTTTACACTCTAGCTTAAGGACCTTTGTCCTTAAAAGACCTGCCTTTGCTGATAATCTCAAACTTCGCTACGGGTCCTTCAAGCTCAGTATCTGCACTTTAGGAGGGTAAATTGCCACAGAATATACTTCCATGGCCTTCATTTGCTTTGCTTTGTGGAACTCAGGAAAAGATGACCTGTCCCTGACACTCCTCATATTTTTATTCTTCAACCAGAGAGGGGAGGCTGGGAATCTAGGAGAGCTGAATAAACCAGGGTGGCATCTGCTCAGGTCTTGTAGCAGCACACTGGCTTAGTTGGTCTTTTCATGTATTTTATTTATTTATTTATTTATTGTTAGCCTACTGTGTCTGCTTTATCACCAGGAGTCCATCATTGTAGCAAGAAGCCCCTTCAGTGTGCATGAATACACTGGTCTCCATGGCCTACCACACCATGGGGCACAGGCAAGTGGAGTGAGAGACAAGGAAGAGAGGCTGAAAAATTGCTTGTCACTACCAATGTCCCCCAAACACTCAGTATTTATGATAGGCTAATAGGCTCGTACATGTTGTCAGTCTTTGTGGTATCCAACCACACACTAGATTCATTATCTGCACCTTCATTCATCTGCTGGCTGGTTCCCAAGCACCAACCATGTACCACTAAATATTGGGTATGAGCAGTGGTTTTACTGCATTCAAGGGAGACACACGGCATGCCCCAAATGGAAGTCCAAGATTATTATGGATACTTCTCATCAAGTCAAATCTCATTCATTCAGAAGGTTCGAGGTCTCTGAAGAGGAAGGAATCAAAGTTGACTTAGAACTACTAAGAACTACTAAGACCGAAGAGCAGGTCATAGACAAGAACACACTTTCTGATTCTGATACAGAAGCTCCAAGAAAACAGTTATTGAGCTTTTCTTTGCAAAAGAACCATTTGAGAAATTTGTTTAAAATGTAGGTTCCATAGACATAATTGAGAGAAAAAAAGCAAGGACCAGAAGGACAATATAATGTGATCATTTATTATGTGTATTAATCTTTGTATGTGTGTGGTATGTATGTGTATGTGTATATATGTGCATGTATGTGTGTGTTTATGTGAACCAGTGAATGTGTGTATATTTTTGCCTGTATATAATGTGTGTATGAATATATTGTGTACACCTGTATACATAAGTACATGTGTGTTTGCACATACATACATACATATGTTTGTATATATGTGTTTGTGTATATGTGTGGTTTGTGTGTGTGTGCACCCATATATGTGTGCATGCATGTGATGCTACACGTGTCTGCAGGTACATATGTGTATGGATATATTTGCATATGTGTGTACGCTTGTATTATGTTTATATGTGTGTATGTATGTGTGTACATGTGTCTAATGTATGTTTGAGTGTGTGTGTATGTGTGAATACATATATTGTATTTGTGTGTGGATATTTGTGTTTGTATATGGGTGAACTTTAAGGTTCCTTATAGAAGTATAAAATCTCTGCAAGAACGTGTAAAAAAAAATAAAGCAATGCCCGTTTTCTATAGCTGCATCATTAAGGGAAAAACCTGGGATATTGGTACAGTTGGTAGAAACACTCATACTTTCTTGAACGTCTTCCTATGCATTCTGATTGTTGTTCCTGTGGATGTATTCATCACCTAGTCTATACATTTGCAGTTTCTGAAGAAGGAAAATGCATATAGCCATGTAACATGCACTTCCTGGAACTTCTCTTTGAGTTTGGGTCTACCTGGTGCATGTGTGGTGGTGGTGAGGTCACAGATCTCTCCGAGTCTGGATGTTCCCGGTGCATGTGTGGTGGTGGTGAGGTCACAGATTTGAGTTCCGACGAACACGATGTGAGAATGACAGATTACAGGTGAGAAATGTGTGGGTGCATCCGTCCCTGTTCTCACTGCTGTAGGCGAAAGCTTACTACAGGGTCCTATGAGGGGATGTTCTAGTTAGCTTTCCATTGCTGTGATAAACACATCACCAAAAGGAACTTTGAGAGCGAAGAGTTTGTTTCAGCTTACAGGTTACCATCCACCATTGAGAGAAGCCAGAGCAGGAACTCAAGGCAGAAGCTTGACGTAGAAGCCGTGGAGGAATGCTGGTTCCAGCCCGGCTCTTACCTGCCTAGACACGGCACTGCCATGGTGTATTTGGCCCTCCTACATCAACTGCCAATCAAGGAAATGCCCGCAGACCAATCTGATGGAAGAAAGTCTTCAACTGAAGTTCTCTCTTGCCAGGCATATCATGTTGACAACCAAGATTAGCCATGACATGGGGGAGGGAATTATTTTGGCTCACAGTTCAGGGAGTTAGATTCTGTCATTGGCAAAATCATGGAATAGAGCTTGGTCTACAGGGGCAGGAGCATGCCATAGCTGATAACATGCCTGTAGCTTTCCATACCACCAACCATGGAGAAGAGAACTTGGGTAGGAAGTGCATCAAGGCCTGCATCTTAGTGATAATCTTCATCCAGCTAGGCCCCACCCCCTGAAGGTGTAACAACCTTCTAAGACAGTGCCATATGCTTGAGACCAACTACTCAAACACACAAGGCTGCCTGCAAGGACATTTCACATCTACATCATAATGTTCTACCCAAGGCCCTATCATCCCTTTCACAGAATGTAAAATATACCCACCTAATGTGAAGAGTGCCCATAGTCATCATAGTCCCTTCACTGTTCAGCAGTCCAAAGTACAAAAGCTCTTTCTTAAGACTCAAGGTAATTGTTTAACTCCCAGTCCCCATAAAATAAAGAATTTAAACCAAAGTTACATACTTCCTATACACAGTAGTACAAAGGAGGCTTTAGCAAGTTGGCAAGGAAGAACTGAACCAAAGAAAGACCAAAATCCAGCAGCTCAACACATCAAATTCTGCAGAGGGGTGCTGCTGTGGGATGTTCTGTATGGCAAATGTGTTGCTAATAAAACACTGATTGGCCTGTGACTAGGCAGAAAGTGTAGGCGGGACTAACAGAGAGAATTAAAAGAACAGGAAGGCAGAGGGAGGCCCTGACTCCCTCCACCCTCCCAGCCACCTCCAGGACAAGCAGCATGTAAAGATACCGGTAAGCCACGAGCCATGTGGCAAGGTATAGATTTATAGAAATGGATTAATTTAAGATATAAAGACAGTTAGCAAGAAGCCTGCCACGGCCATACAGTTTGTAAGCAATATAAGTCTCTGTGTTTACTTGGTTGGGTCTGAGCGGCTGTGGGACTGGCAGGTGAAAGAGATTTATCCTGACCGTGGGCCAGGCAGGAAAACTCAAGCCACAGGGTGCTGCTTATTGGCTTGCTCACCATGGCTTGCTCAGCATGCTTTCTTATAGAACCTATGACCACCACCCCAAGGGTGGCCCTCCCTTCAATGGGTTTGGCCCTCTCACATTAATCACTGATTAAGAAAATGCTCTTATAGGCTCACCTAATAGCCAGATATTATGGAGATATTTTCTCAATCCATGCTCCTTCCCCTCAGATGACAACAGATTGTTTCATGTTGATATAAAATTAGCTGGCACAACCACACAGCATGAAGACTGGATACACCTAAACACAATAAAGGGTATATGTAGTAAGCCACACCAAGCAAAACAGCTCTGAGTGGGAAAAGCTGGAAGTGTCACCTTTAAGGTCTGGAATCATTCAGGCATGACTGCTTTTAGCACTTTTTCTCAGTGCTGTAATGGAAGACCTAGCCAGAGAAATTAGGGAAGAGAAAGAAAGTGCATCTGAACTGGAAAGGAAAAAAAAATAAAGTCGGTGTCTGCAGCTGATGTGATCTGTATACAGAAAACTCCAGAGACTCTACCAAACCCTTCTGACACTAGGAAACAAATTCAGCAGTTGTGGTACACAAAATCAATATATAAGTATTAAAAAAAAACCCTGAGTAGCCAAATTCATCTTGAACAAATGAACAAATCATGAGGCATTATATTATCTGGCTTCAAAATATATTAAAAGTCAGATATGCAAAACAGTATGGTTCTGGCATGACTACAGACACATGGACCAGTTAAGTGGAAGAACAATCTGATTCTAGAAGTAAACTCATGAATCTGCAGCCAACTGAGTCTTAAAGACTTTATTTGACTATGTCTGTGCGTGTGTGTGTGTGTGTGTGTGTGTGTGTGTTTGTGTGTGTATGTGTGTGGGTGCATGCACACATGTATGTGTGTCTGTGTGTATATGTGTATGAGTACAAGTGCCTTTACAGGCCAAAGGTATCACATCTCATGGAGCTGGAGTTACATCTGCATGCTGAGAACTAAACTCAGGTCCCCTGGAAACTCTGTTAGGTCTGCACCATCTCTAGAGCGCCAAGCCAGATTATTATTTTATAAAAATGCAAGAACAAGTAGTATAGAAAGGAAAGTCTTTTATGTGAGTGGTGCTGGGAAAACTGGTGATCCACATGTAAAAGAATAAAGCCATACCCTCACTCTTCATCAGGCACAAAAGTCCACTTCAAAGGAATGAAAATTTACATACAATACCCAAAAGTCTGAAAACCCTAGAAGAGAGCCTACAGTGAATGCTTTGGGACACCTGAGGGGGCAAGATATTTTTAACAAGACCCAAAGCACAGGAACAGAAGTAAAAATGTATCTGATGATATCACACTGGAAAGTGAAGGGACATTTAAGATCATGAAAATGCAACTTAAAGAGTTATATCCAGGAAAATTCTTCAGGAACATGAGGAAATCTGAACACTCAATAGTAACAATAAAAATCCTGATTAAAAGATGGTCAATACACAAGATTACATTTTCAAAAGAAAACCCAAATGGGCAAATATTATTTTTAAAATGCTCAGCACCACTAACCACCAGGGAAAAGTAAGGCATGCCTCACAGCATAGTGAGACCGGTGAGGGTGTCATCTCTCTGTAGAAAGAATGAAGATTGTCAAAAAAAAACTAACAGTGACAAGTGTTGGCAAAGATGTGGTGGAAAGGACCCTTCCCACGGTTGATGGCAGTGGAAAGAAGTAAACAGCATAGAGGTCCTGAGAAAAAAAAAAAAAAAAAAAAAAAACAGCTGCCAAATGATCTGTAGTGATCACACTTCTGGGTATACATTCAAAGAGAGGAAACAAATATGTCATTTGCACAGTGGTCATTGCCTCACTGTTCACAAGAGGAAGAAATTGAGACAATCTAAGCATCTATTAACTGATGAATTGACAAAGAGCATATATATATATATATATATATATATATACACACACATATATGTTTTTGAAAATACACACACACACACACACAGAGAGAGAGAGAGAGAGAGAGAGAGAGATTCAGTAATGAAAATCCTGTCATTCATGACAACACAAATAGAGCCGGAGACCACTGTTAAGTGAAATAAGCTAGGCACGAAAGGACAGATGACACATGATCTTACTTATATGTGGGTTTTTAGAAGCAGATCCCATAGTAGTTGTGAGTAGAACTATGGTCATCTGTGACTAAGGAGGAACAGTGGGGAAGGAGGGAAGCATTTGGTGACTAGGTAACCTTAACTAGGATAAACACATAACTCTTAAAATGTGATGTGTCTCAGTCCATTTGGTGGCTGTAACGAAGTATCACAAAGTGGATGACTTAGAAGCAACAGATTTATTGTCCTTTCTTCTAGAGCCATGAAGTCCAGATCAAGGAGTGGACAGATGTGGGTTTGTGAGTCCACAGCTGGCTCACAGAAGGCCATTTCCTCACTATGTCCTCAGGAGGTGGAAAGGTACGGAGAAACTCCTCCGGCCTGTTAGGCCAGGCACCAACCCCACAGTGAGGTCTCCGCTGCTAAGAACTAGTCACTTTCAGGTAGGGTTTCAGCATGGGGATTTCCCGATTATAAACATCCAGAGCTGAGTCCTGCTTTGCTTCTCTGTTGCCGTGATAAAACACTGACCAAAAGCTCCTTGGGGTGGGGGAGGCTTTATTTGGCTTACAGCTTACCATCCACCACAGAAGGGAGTCAGGGTGGCGTACCAAGGCAGGGATGGAAAAGGAGACCATAGAAAAATGCTGTTGACTGGCTTGTGCCCTCTACCTTGTCAGCAATTAACCTATGCAGCCCAGCCCACCTGACTAGAGACGGCACTGCCCACCGTGGGCTGGGACTTCCTACAACATTGGCAATTAAGAAAACACCCCTCAGACAGGGCCACAAGCCAATCTGGTGGAGGCAATTTCTCAGTTGAGGTTCCCTCTTCCTGGGTGAGTCTAATTTTCAAGTGGACAAAAAATGACCAACATGTGTAGTTATTTTTTTTCTCAACAAATAAAATTTTTTAAGTTATTTTTCTTGAACAGAGATAAGTCTTATATTACGTGTCTTGCCTTTGCACCTCACACAACTTGTATCCCAAAGTAAATTTCTCAAATTCCTGAGTCCTCATTAGAGTGAGGGTCAGGATAGAATGCCTTTCAGTTACATTCATCAATGTTTAGACACACACGGTTGAAATTAGACACCCAAATCAGGCTTCCAATGTAAGTCTGACTTGCGATTTGAATTTCTTTCTGAAACTCCAAGTGTCTGGCACCAGTGGTGTCTGCAAGCCCCAGTGGTGATTGCAGGAAGGAGCTGCAGGTCAGTCCTCCAAGGTCCTTGATTAACAACCTCTTGCTCTAGGCTTGCCACACTCCCACTTCCTTACTGCTGTTTAATTGAGGTCCCTGTCATAGGTTCCTTTTTCCCCTCTCTTTCTGATGTAACACACACACACACACACACACACACACACACACACACACACACACACGGGTTGTCTCAAATCTCTGCATCTCCTGGGGTCTCCTGCCAACATTCCAATCCCTTGGTGTGGGCCTTGCATGTATGTTTGTCTTTCCTTAGTGAAAACATGTCCCAGATCCCTTCTCATTCCCACAAAACTTGTATGCACTGAATGTAAAGACTCTTTGTGTTGTGGTTACTGATACCAGCTCATAAGGCTTAAAGGAGACATGTCAACTGCGGATTTGGTAACGGCGGTTTGAACACGGAGAGGATGGAAGCGCCCAAGAACTGACTCAGAGAGTCAGGTAGCACACCCCCTGTGTTACGTTCCCCCATGCTAGCTCCAAATGCTGCCTTGAAATGAGAGGGTAGATAATCACGGTGGTGGGGGTTAATGTGCTGTTTTCCTGGAGAGATGGTGTTAGAGAAAGGAGTGATTTAAAGGGCAGCGCTCTTGTGAAAATCCTTCTTGAATGTGTAGCATTCCTGAAGGCCATTACGACTAGGGCAGCATTGTCTTTTCAATGAGTCTCACATAAAACAATAACTTTTTCACTCCCAAATGCAATACTATAAAAATATATCTTCTAAACGTATTATGTTATATATAAAATTGATGGTAAGAACCAAGCAAAAATGACCCCACAGCTGTGACATCTAATGCCTTTTAAATGTGGTTATGGAAGCAGATGGAAAACACCCAGGCTCTGCTCAGCACAGGGCTTTCAAATCTCATCCAATAATCACAATTTTACATTCCCAGGACGCCCTGATGTATCAAAGGCCACGCAGAATTTAAATCTTAGAGTCAGTCATGTGGTCAATCTGACTGAGAGGGTGTGTTCTGCCTGCAACCCTCCAGTGATGTTGGCCCAGCATTGCCCAGATTCAACATCCAGCTGATACTTTGTCCCCTACACATCAGACATCTGGGCTTTGCAAGTACCATGGAGGAACTCAGAATTAAATGCTGAAGGACATCCAGAAGCCAGGGTACCATGGCAGGCAGAAGCAGCCACATTTGAAACGGTCAGTTTTCAGAGACAAAAATCATTGGACAAGCACTCCAGGGTATGTCCATTTGGCCTGGTCAGTCAGTTCTCCAAGTGTCATCAGGGTCTGGATGGACAACCAGATGGACAGGAAGAGATGCTCTGAAGCAATCCTATAAGCTAAGTTGTGCATTGAACAAAGCCACCATAATATTAATGATAGCAATGGTAACAGTGCCTTTTAAACAGGGGCTCCTACTACTGAGTGCAACAGAAACCACAGGGCCTGAGCTGTAAGGAGGGCTTTACTGTTTGTCAGTAAATCTGTTCCCACACAGTATGTCGGATTGGTGGGGCAAGGTTCTGGTAGAGAAATGGGGCAGGTCCGTTCTCAAAGAATGAGACTGCTCTTTGTCTGTGTCAAGGAGGCAGGGCCGGTGGGAGCACGGATGGCAGGGGATGGAGATGGGGACTACTAGGGTAGCTGGACCAGACGCCTTGGCTACATCAGTGACATCTCAGATTCAGGATGATGCATCAGTGTTAGCGGCCCAGGAAGAGATGCCAGAATGTGCATTGCCTTGCAACCCTGGGGTCAGCTCGTCTTATAGGTAAAGTCATTTCCCTATATCTGCAGGGGCTTATCCAAGAAACCCCTTGAATTAGGGATGCTAGCAACCATAGTTGGTACTAAACTAGATGGATGTCATGGATCTTCCTGTTAAGCACATTAAGAGATCAACAACAACAACAATGCACAGCAATAAAATTCATTGGACTGGTCTTTCTTAAAATACCTTGCTGTCCTCAACCTTCAGGTAAAGAGGTCAGATGAGATAATGAAATGAAGTGATTCCGGCATTGCGACATAGCAGTAAGCTACCCAAAACCTAAGGACAATGGGTCAGAAACAAAGTCACCACATCATGACCTTGGGTAACCGGAACTATGAAAAGTAAAAATATGAATAAAGAGCGCCACATGAGTCCTCTGTTGACTTGTTCCCATGACTCACAGTGGTGGATTTCTGCTCAGTCACCAGCCAGAGGTGTTTCTTCTGGCTTATGTCACTCTCCCTTAGGAAGATCTTTCTCATCCTTCTCAACCCTCACTGACTCTTCTGGACCAGACTGTAACCTGGGTGACAGTACTCAGTTTCTGTCCCATGCTTACATCTCTGTCTTCCATTACAACATGGATGTGCTCAGAAGTCTAGAACTAGTTAGACTGATCAAGCACACTAGCCTCCTCTCTGAGACCTTCACTCAATTCACGGAATCTCTCCTCTTCACTCAATGTAGGGACTGACCCTGAGGGTTTAACCGGGACTCAGCCCAGAGGTAAGCAAGACCAATTTGAACCTCCTGGACTTTCTATTCCTCAGAGCCCTTTAAGCCCCTTCCCCTTACACTTACGAGGCTGATACTACTCTTAGGACTGAAAGGGCTTGAGTACGTGGAAGACGGTTGTCTGCCTGCAGTTTTAGTTTATGAGTAAGAGTAATCTTATACAGGGAAAAATCCGTAAAAGCAGATCCTTACATTCCTTTCTGTTCCATGTTCCCTTCCGGTTGCTCAGTGGAAAGCATCGGTCCTTGTTTAGCTCTGCACTTCAGAGGACAAAAATCTCAGCTTGCCTTTCCTGCTCTTTGACAGTAAGAATACCAGCAATAGAATCCATGGAAAGATGCTGATGTTGTTTGGCAAGCTTTGATGAGCCTTACTGAAGATGCTGTCTTTGGCTACGTGAAGCTTTCTTTTCAGTGAGCAGTGAGGCGTTGGCCTCGGATATCAGTATCCATCCTTGTCCAGTTCAGTTCCAGCACGGATCTTAGGACATTTGATCTCTCTCTCCCTCCCTCCCTCTCTCTTCCTCCCTCCTTCCACCTCTCTCTCTCTCTCTCTCTCTCTCTCTCTCTCTCTCTCTCTCTCTCTCTCTCTCTCTCTCACACACACACACACACACACACACACACACTCACACAGATGGAATCACAACCCCTAGGCTACTGTCATCATTTTAGCCAGAGTCCCCTTCCCCAGAGATTTTTGCCTTGGTGGTTTTTCATGTACCCAATCTGCAAACCTGCAGCCTGGCTATCAATTCTTAATTTTTATTTTTATTTATAACAATCTCTGATTAGTGTGTGTGTGTGTGTGTGTGTGTGTGTGTGTGTGTGTGTAGGTGTAGGTAGATAGTCTTAAATTCAGGGATGGAGAAGCCTTAGCAGTTAAAAGTGGAAGTGCTTAATTAAGAGTCACTACAGCCCTTTTGCCTCAGAAAAATTAATCCCTGTCGCAAAAGAACTATAGCAACTAAATTAATGGTCAGGTAAAGTTGAGATCGTGGTGAGATAGGTCTCGGTTTAGGTTACACTCATGAGATTTAAGGCCATTACAGAACCTTTACACTTAAACTTGTGGATAGTTCTTACCAGGGTTGAGGGCGATTCCCATCTTCTGTACCAAGATTAATTTTCCAGCTAAGGCTGGAGGGAGAGTGACTGGTGAGAGGCCCCATCCATCCAGAGTTTACTTTGGCAAATTACCCACAAACGATGGACCATGGCCAGGGGCCTCAGTGCTGGAGAGCATGCGTGACTGTTTCAGCCATGACCTCTGCACTCCGGAAGGCTCCCTGAGGAAATCAGATTTCAGGTCAGCTCAATTGCCTTTTTGAGCCTTACCAATATAAGTGATTACTCCTGTTTGCTCGTCACAAATAACAGATGAAACAGAAAGGCAAAGAAACCTTTCAAGTGTTCTCTATAGATGGCTGTGTTTGTAACGTCTCTCTAGAATTTGAAAAAAGGGAATAAAAAGAGTTCCACAAAGCAATCCAGGGCAAAGCCCTTAAGCGTTCTGTTTTCTTTCACTGTCTTTTAAAACGTACACCTTGATGCCTTCATCAAACCATCTGATGGATCATTAGTAACATACAAACCCAGCGAAGTGCTGAGGCGCCCAGAAGATGGTGACGCTCACTACAAAAACAACTAAGTCTGCATCTGGCATTAGGATGCCAGTGGGAACCAGAAGCTCATCAGAGCTCTGTCAAATGAGGCTGCCAGCAAGTCTAACAACCCCAGCTTGGGCAGAAACAGAGATGTTCTTAACTTGGACAAAAGGAACATGTGCTGCTGTGACCAGTGCCCCAGAAAGAAAGATGAGTTATATATGGACAGAGTCCCTTCTCAAATGAAAGAAGAAGAAGAAAGAGAAAAAGCTGAGAGGAAATTTTGGGGACCCCAGAGGGCAAGTAACTATTAACTAGACAGATTTAGACAATGTTAGAGCTCTTAGCCATCTATTTTGATTATCATGTTTCCCCCCTTTAATTTTAATAGTATGATTTTCAATGATATAAGCTTATCCTCAATGATATATATATATATATATATATATATATATATATATATATATATATTCCTGTATCTATCTATCTATATTCCTGGAGAATATGAGTGTTTTCAGTAGATACATGCTGAATATTTGGGAGGGAATTGTTAAGTTGTTTGCAATTTGCTCTCCCATAAGCTCAGATAAAACTCTTATACAAATGCACCTTGGCTCGCACTGGGGTTATGTCCTAATATACTCAGCAGAAGTTGTAAGTATTGTAAATCAAAAATGCATCTCTAATCTAAGATTAGAATATAAGATAATCTGCTCTACTTTAAGAATACTCAGAACATTTATGCAAACCAACAGTTGAGCAAATTCAACTAATGCCAAGACTTTAAAAAAATACAGTATTTAATATCTTAAAATTTATTGAATTCTCTCCTGAAAGTGAAAGCCAGGAAGACATTACAGTCAGTCATTGTTATTGTGCATGCTGCCCTGAAGCATGGAGCCTAAATTCATCCTTGGATGCTATGGGTACTATAGCAACAGATCCATCAACTATTGACAAGGACCTCTATCTCATGATCACTATCCAACACTGATAGAGAATGTTATGCCAGATCTCAAAGCTAGCCTTATAAAGGGTCAAATTTCAAAAGGAAGACTTCTACTGAACACATATGGATCTAGCATAGCTGTGAGGTGAATGTATATTCACACATAAAGAGAATTAATCCAGGAGAAGCCAACAGTTTTCTTTCTAGAATTAAGATATTTATGAAAGATGAAGAGAAAGCTCATATGAATAATAACATTAAAGTAACAAATAGAAGTAACTTCTTTGTCCATTTTATGTTTGAATGAACACAAAGACAATTGGCTTGTGATAGTGATTCTTAAGATTTTCAATTGTCTTCATTTTGTCTTTGTTCACATTGTTTTTCTCTTGGGCCAGTAGTAACAATTCTTAAAAACAAATGTGCAATGGTCCTGGGACATCTTGGCTTCAGGCAAAGTGCCTCAAAAGGAAGTCTTGAGAGAAGTTTCTTTCTGCTGTGAAGTAGGAAAGAGGATTAGTCAATGATAGCTGGTAGAGTGTGGGCAGAGTCCTCCTGAGGATGGATGGATGGAGAGAGAAGGAGAAAGAGAAAGAGAAAGAGAGAGAGATAGGTAGGTAGATAGATAGATAGATAGATAGATAGACAGACAGGCATATAAATAGATAGATAGATAGATAGATAGATAGATAGATAGATAGATAGATAGACAGACAGACAGACAGGTTTCCATGTGTCCTTTCAAAGGCTTATGCATTTGTCTATACTCAACCATTCAAAGAGACATGTTTTGTGTACAAGGGCTCAGTCAACCACAGGTAAGCAATATTCAGGAGAGAATTACATTTATATTATATGTGTGTCATTTGGTGGGGGCAAGTGTGTGCAGGTTAGAAGTCAGCTTCCTCTGATATCATTTCCCAGGTGCCATCTACTGTGTCTCTCGCTGGGCTTAGACTAGCCAGTTAGCCTGTGCAGCAAGTTCAAAGGACTTGCCTGCTTTCCTGTCCCTAGCAATAGGATTTTCAGTACACATGATCATGATGAGCTTTAATGTGAGTGTAAGTAAATTTGTTGCAATTCTGTAGGTTTGGTCCCAGATTTCGGCACCAAACATGAGTTTTGCAACTCTGGGGACAGGTATCCTGACCACTTGGGAGTCAGGCGATGGCTGGAGCTGCAATTAGACAGCAACCTTGGAGGGCGAGGTAGGCGCTTAGAACAGCTGATAGCTGGAGGGTGAGGTATCCCAGATGCCATGAGCAGCAAACCGCTTAGGACAGCTCTGATGGCTGGAGGACAAGGTATCCTGGATGCCTGGAGCACTTAGGACAGCTCTGACAATAGCTCTGATGGTTGGAGGGTGAGGTATGGTACCTGGAGTTGCTTAGGGCAGCTCTGCTCTGGAGGTGTCTTAGATACTTTGAGCCGCTTAGGACAGTTCTGACAGTTGGAGGGCGAGGTATCCTGGATACCTTGAGCCGCTTAGGGCAGCTCTGCCCTGGAGGGGAAGTTATTCTGACTGCTTGGTAGAGTCAGGCCTGGAACTGCTTCAATAGAGAAGGATATCCTGACTGTTTGAGAGAGTCAGGTTATACCTGGTGTGTTGGGGGATGGTCTCCCTGCAGGATATAGCAATCCTACTCCTCTCTTGGAGAGCTGCTACAGCTGAGCTTTGCTCAGTCCCCACTTAAGGGGGGCTTCCTAGCAGAGCTCTGTTTCTCCAGCCTAAAATGATGCGTCCGTTGCTTCATTCTGCAAAAGAGGAAACCCCTGCAGAAATGTAGCAATCCCCTCTGGCTCCAGAGCAAAGCGTTACTTTTTCAGCTCTCCCTTGCTCTGTCCACTGAGGGACATCCCAGGAAGGATCTTCTGTTCAGCTCTGTCCACTATGGGATGTCTCAGCAGGGATCTTCTGTTCAGCTCCCCCTTGCTCTGTCTACTATGGGACGTCTCAGCAAGGATCTTCTGTTCGCCAGGGAATGAAGATCGATCTTCACACCCAAAACTCTTTTGAGAAAGAGATGTACTTGGGAAGAAGGGGTCCAGGAGAGTAGCTACCTCTACCAGGGTGGAGAGAGCAGCCCACCCCACAACTGACCAGGCAGGGCAATTTATATAGGATGTCTTGGGAGTGGAGTCAATCAGTGATTGGTTAGTTTTTGTCCTGCCCAGGGATTGGCCAATTTTGTGGGCTAGGGGCAGAGATGACCCTGATTTCAGAGCCAAACTGTGTTTCTTTCACTGGCCTTTCTTGGATTTTTGACACTACTTCTAAGGCCAGGTCACATTTCTTTCACTGACTCTGATTCTGGGGACCAAGAGTGTTACTTTGGTACTAGTTTCAGAGTCAGGGCATGTTTTTATGGTTCTGGGTTTCAGGATAAAGTGTTCATCTCTCTGACTCAGGTCCCAAACCCAGGCTGTGTTTCTTTCCCTGATTCTGGGCCCCAGGGCCAGGGTGCTACCTTCTTGCTCTGTGATTGGTGGGTTTCATCAGTCAGTTGGTCAGGGGCAGAGATGGCTCTGATCTGACTGAGCCAAACTGTGTTTCTTTCTGCCCTGATCTGAGCCATCTTTCCCTAGTTCTGGGCTTCAGGGTCAGGGTGGGTTTCTTTAGCCGGCCCCTTTTCCCTACAGTGGTTTCCAGAGATCAAGGTCAGGTCTTCATGTTTGGGCAGCAAGTGCCTTATTGACTGAGCCATAACCTCGGCTCCAAGATTCCTTTTTTTTTTTTTTAATCATTTGTCATTATTTCACAAACCACCCAGTTAACAACTATTCATACAAGCATTTACATTGTGAAGGGGTCAGAAGTCTTCTAGAAATGATCAGAGTAGGTGGATGTGTAGACACCGTGGATTCTAAGCCACTTTATGTAGGGAATTTGAACACCTGCTACTCTTGGGCTATGTGGAAGACAGGGAACAAATCAAAGGACTCTGAGGGAGACCGAATGTGCTGTAAGTTCTGATGAAGCAATGTGATACTGATTAAAACTTCTGCTGGGTGCTGAGGATGCTCTCATTTGCTTATTCTATCCTTCACATAGCCATACCAGGTCGGTTGGTGCCTCCATTCATCTGAGAGGGAGGAGTCTGTTTGCTGTATCTCTCTACTTCTCATTGGATTCTCCATCCTTCAGAGGAGACAGCACACTTACCTAGTAAGGGACAGCATCATAAGGAAGAAATGACTGTGGGCTTCTCTCTTCTTCCCTTAGGTCCTGAAATAGTCACAACTGTTCTTTAAAATTGAGGCACCGGGGCTGTATGGTAACACTCATTGGTTTCCCAGTGAAAATTCCTGTTTTCCTGGCATAATGACTGAGTATGGAAGTTTCAGCAGACTACCAGGCCTACAGACTATAAATATGTACTGTCTGGCCCCATGAAGAAAAAGCCCCAAACATTATCAACTAACTTCAAAGCAAAGACAGTCTCTGGCAGTTAACAGTTCTAAAGGAGCACAAAATCACCATAGACAAGAAGAAGAAGAAGAAGAAGAAGAAGAAGAAGAAGAAGAAGAAGAAGAAGAAGAAGAAGAAGAAGAAGAAGAAGAA
>CABHPQ010000787.1:39107-59593 GCA_902168405.1 Peromyscus aztecus | reverse complement strand
AAGAAGAAGAAGAAGAAGAAGAAGAAGAAGAAGAAGAAGAAGAAGAAAGAAGGAAAAAAGATAGAAAGAAAGAAAGAAAAAAGAAAAAGACCAACATTTTTTTTAAATGCTGATCACTTCAGTGATCATTTTGTAGCATAACTAAAACGCAAACTTAAATGAAGAATTATTATCTGTGAGCAGTATAATAACAATAAATTGGCCAGTAGGAAGGAAATTTATATACCATTTAATGATAGGGACACAGTCTGAGGAATGTGCCATTAGGTGATTCCTTCACTGTACCAATATCATAGAGCATGCTTTCATAAATTAAAATGACTGTGATGTCACAAGTGATGTCCATATTCTGGGGAAATACGTAACAAGTACATTAGAACAGGCCAGGCCTTTTATTACACCAGTAGCCTAGACTGATTACCTTAAGAAACACCTGTTCTCATCCCTCCAAGTCACATTCATATGATGACCCCACAGGCTGAGATCTAAACCATCTGAGAGAAACACAGAAAATTAAAGACCAGCATCATTCACAAGCATACATGAAAATTCTGAACATCATTTGAGCAAAACAAATCCAACCATATGTAAAATGCATTGTAGATCATGGTTAGTGGATTGAACTTCAAAAGACAAGGTTGGTGGAATATTAAAAGACCAATCAATGTAATTCACTGTATCGTGCTCTACAAGGCAAAATAAAAAGTCATCTTAATAGAAGAGACAACCACTTGAGAAATGTGACACTGACTTGTTGAAAAGCTGTTAGGAAACTGGGAATTGGTCAACATCCGTGGGAAAATTCCAGCAAGCACCAGGCTCATTGTGAGAACGAATGTTCTCCTGTAAACTCAGGAAGGAGACAAGGATCACCACTCTCATGTTTCTGTTCAGGATTTTGCAGGGGAGTCTAACAGGGTCAAGAAGCAGTGACATCCAGAGAAAACTATACTTTCAGGTCACATCCCTTACAAATTGAGAAAAAGCCTGCTAGACATAGTAAGTGAGGTTTTAGGATATGAAAATTACCTGCAGTTTTCTGGATTGCAATATTTGTAATGTTTACTGACGAACTCAAGAGAAGCTGTGAAGGACCTATGCACTGAAAACTCCAGAATCAATTTGGCAGAGATGAAAGTGACCTTGCTTATGGTCAAAAGATACACTATTGTTTAGATGTCGATTTCCCACAAACAGACAAGTAAGTCAATAGGATTCAAAGACAAGTGTCAACAGAACCCAAGTGATAAAATTGTTCTGAAGTATACATAGAAAAACAAAGGGCGTACAGTAGCCAGAACACTTTCTAGAATGACCTGGAAGGATTAGCAGTGCTTAATTTCAAGATGTTAATGTCACTGATACAGTAAAGTCATGAAGACAGACAAGCAAGTCAGAGGTCCTAAAGGCACAGAGAAAACAAGAAGCCATTCCAGATGTATATTAACACTTTTCTTGATGTGGGTATAAAGTAATTCATTGTAGAAATGGTAGTATTTTTAAAACAATGCTCTATCAAACAGACACCATATAAAAAGGAATGAACATGAACTCCAAACCATACCATGCATCAGAAAGAGAAATTAGATTAAAATAGTCCATGTGTCTAAACGCAAGAGCAAAATTACAAAATTCCTGAGATAAAACAAAAGGCAAAACTCTTGTGATATTTGTTTTGTGATATATGAGAAGATATTTTAAAGTTAAAAAGTAAAATTATGATCTGTGAAAGGAAAAATGAGTTGAACCTAACAGAAACATAACCTATTTTCCTTTGAAAGACACCATAAGAAATGAATGAAAAGCTAATCTAGAGACTTGCAGAAACTATTTGGGAATTCCACAATGCTTAATAAAGACTTGCATTCGGGATATATGAATGGCTCTTAAAACTTGATAGCAAGAAAAAAAGCTACTTCAGGAGACATTAGACACCAGACGAAGGGTAGCAACAGCACTTGTTAAAAGGCAGCCAAACTGTTAATTAGCAAAATGCACCTGCACACCCGATAGGACAGGCAACCAGTAGAATGGATGGAATTGAAGAGACTCCCCTCAAGTGCTGAGAACAATATGCAGGAACTGAACAATCTCCACATTGCAGCTGGTAATATGAGACTGTAAACATGTTGAAATCCAGTTTAAAGTCTCTTCTGAGGTCATAAGCAAGCATGTAAGAGAAAAAGAAAGCATGGAGTCAAGAACTTTTAACAATGTCTACAGTGAGAGAAACAGCTTAAATGCCCATGAAGAGTTTAATAGGTAAACATACACCAAACAAGGCCCCGAATGAACAGGCTAGACAAGGAAATACATTCTGAATGAGCCCCTAAACATGAAAGTCTGGAAATGCATAGTGATCTGTAGCAATAAGGACTATAGGAGTAGTTGGACAGGGGTGGGAGGGAGGCTGATACAGGAACGTAGAGTAGTATGATGTGACCTTAACTGTAGTGGTGGATGTGATGTCTTAAGTGTAGTGATGATTCATGGGACACACAAATATCAAAAGCTAAAAGTATCAACATCTACAATTTAGAGATTTTCCATCTAATACATGCCAATCAGTTTTGTTTAACATTGCAAAGAAAGAAGCCAAACACAAAAGATAAAAATAGAAATTTCACACTATATACGATAGATTAGAGACTACATTTTGTTTCTGATTTTCAAAGGTCTTAGACATATATACTATTTCAAAGACATTTGGTGATTGTTTAAAAAAAAACAGAGAATTCTCACACAAAATGTTGGTTGATGCTACCTTTATTTGTAACTGAACACAAGTGACATACCATATTTTCCCAATTAATCTGATAGAAGTTTGACATTTCAATACCGTTCAGGGTTAGCAGGGCCTTAGGAGAAAGTACCCTCCTGTGTGCTGCATGAGGGAGTTTATTGGTAAAACACCATAGGAAGTAAATAAGGTCGTATCTACGAGAAGGAAAATGCTACAGTCACAAGCCCAGACTCTCTGTGTGAACCCTCTCTGTGCAGGTGACAACATATTTGGAGTTCTGCATGCTTAATGTAGAAAGCAATCTGCTGGATCATCCAGTCAAACCAGCCCATGTGTTCACCTGTGGCTGTGGTGCTCCAGGTATCCATTAGCAATACACAACCTTCAAAAGAAAGATGCTCATGCACATATGTTGATGGAGAAATACACTGGAAGGTGTGTCACAAAGTAGAAAAGAATGATGTATAGAAAAGAATGATGTATAAATGCAAGTAATCTAATTTGTGGAAATTTCATTTTCACATACATTTATACATTTTTACACATGTATAAACTACACATGGATCAGAATCTTCTGGAAGGCTGGAATCGTTACTTTACTGGCTGCTCTCTGATTAGATATCCTCACGAAAACAACACATGGAAAGAGGGCTGGTTTCCTTTGGCTCACAGTTCCAGGACACCATCCACCATGGTGAAGGAGTCAAGGTCGCATCCTATCCACCGCAGGAAAGCAGAGAAGACTGGTGCTCAGCTCACTTTCTCCCTTTTATTCAGTCCAGGACACCATCCTAGGGAATGCTGCTGCCAGCAGAGCTGGCCTTCCTACCTCAATTAACCTAATCAAGGAAATCACCCACAGGCACGATCAGATCCCCACCTCCCTGATCATTCTGGATCCCATCAAGCTGACAGTTGACCTTCACCACCATAGATACTAAATGACCAAAAGATGCTTAGCTTTGATAAGGGTTAGTTATCCAAGCCTATGGTTTGATTTATTCTGTTAAAATAAAAGTTGCCACACTTGTAAAATGAATAAAACAATACTGCCTGTTTTAAAGACCACCTGAAAGATGAGCACTGTACTTGATAAAGGCAACCACATAAGCAGATTTAGTACTGTACATCTTTGGACAAGCAGATGGACACTGAGAATGGGACTTGTTTAGTCTGACAGGGTCAGCTACAATGCCCTGTGTTAAAGCTGTTTAAATTTCTCCCCTTTGTTGCCAATAGAGTTATAAGTAAAGACCATCGTGAATCTAAATACAAGAAGAAGAAGGGGAAGGAAAGAGGAGGAGGCGGGGAGGAAAATGAGGAGGAGGAGGAGGAGAGGAGGACAAGGAGGAAGAGGAAGAAAATTTGTTACAAATTCCAGGCAGTTGTGGTTAAAACCATCTCTCTTGGCCCTTGAGGTAGGAAACTAATGTGAGCACTAAGCAGAGTACTTCCTAGTTCAGATGGCTCTACCACGAGGCACCAGTCTAGGCATTCCAGCTTCTGGAGCTGCTTCCTCAGAATGAGAGAGAAACGTTGCACAATTTTGTTGTTTTTTTCTTTGGCACAAATCCCAACCTTACCCATGATGCCGTTGAGATTTAAGGCAAATTACTACCTCTGAGCCACAGTTATTTCTACTGTAAGATGAGAGCAACAATCTTTTTGCCACAGGAGTATGCTAAGATTAGAAAAAAGAAAGAGAGGGCCGATGTTCGGAAGTTGTATGGCCAGTTCTTCATTTTTCCCCCCAAAGAAACTGGAGTTGGGGATTTGTAGACTCTGGACACCGTATATGAAGTCCCCACTCACAGACAGGATACCCAATGTTGATTTAAAGGGCAATGAGACTCTCTCAATCAAAGTTGCTCATTCAGCACATCAGATGAGAGATATTTCTATTTGTGTGCATAACTTGGGATGATGGCCACAGACAAACTTTTCATAATTAAGTTCTCTGAGATGTTCTTTGGAAGAGTCCATATTTGATGAGTGTTTTTGTTTTTGCCTTTTTCTAGGTAAATATTGATTTTTCTTCCTGGTTCACTGACCTCATCACTGCAAAGTCATCCATTCCACAAGCGACCATTTGTAAGGTTGTAAATAATAATCACATTCATAAATATCATATGGAAAAAACCTAATGTGTGCTTGGGCTTGAGGGATGGAATAGCTGATAACACTATGGTATGGAAAAGGAATCAGGTTAGACTTACAGAATCTGGAAGTAGGATTCAATTCTTCCTACCAAGTCCCCAAGACAGGAATGTTGGTGACACATTTTCAAATCTGCTACTCACTTGGTCACCCTTCAGCATGTCAGCCAATATTTGTACCCGATGAGTCAAAATGGTCTACTTAGGCATTCCTCTTCTGGCAATGTGTTGGAGACACCTGCATAAGCAGTACCCCAGTGCATTAACAAACATTATTGTGTATGTTTTTCACCAGGCATCTATCATTTGACCTTTATCTTCTTCAAGCCACAGTAGACGGAAGGCGGCCTCTGCCCGCGTTCGCTGGGAAAAAAGGAGAGTCCGAGTAGAGGGCTTCCCTGAGTCCCAAACATGGGGAGAATTTCATTCAAAACTTAGGAATTTTACACAGGCAGCTGACCTCTTGAATTTGCATGGAGGAAATTCCCATATTTTGAGAACAAAGAAAACTAAGTGTAGGCTACAAATCCAGAACAAATCAAAAACTATATCTCAAGGAAAATCCCCTGGGAGTGACTAGGATCAAGATATGTCACCCACCAGGCAGAAAATCTGAGCAGGCCCCTGATAAGAGAGCCTGAGATTGCCACAGAGGTTAATCCATTCCTGCTGTGGCTCTGTGGAAAAGGAGCCGCTTATCCGATGTGTCATGCTCAAAGCAACAATGCCTGGGAGCAGGCCACTCACCTCACAGCCCTAGCAGGCAGGCGAGAGGCCCCTGTTGCAATCCCAGCTCTTTCTCATCAAGCGTACAATTTCCCCTGGGTTCACTGGGCCTGTCCTAATTCTTGCTAACTGATGGTAATTTTGACCCGTGAGTTAACGGGAACTGCCCTTTGAGTTTCTTTTGGCCTTCATGCAATCTATTAAGGCTTCTGCTTTCTACATAAAACACTCCTATTCTTAAAAACAAACTTTTAAGTCAAAAATGACAGGGTTAATTATTCTGAAATATGCTGTTTATAGCCCAAACTCCATAAAACAGAATACATGATTTAATACACATCCAAGACAGCACTGGTTTTCATTTCTGCACAATCAGGGACTAAATCTATGTCACTCACTGCCCGATGTGCGCTGGAAATGGTTTCACGTTCCATCTTACTCTAAATTACACCCATTGAGATCATAATGGGACGCAGTCTACATTGTTGCCAAAACCTGCTAGGTTAGATCATCTATTAAAGTCTATTTATTTTTTATGACAAACAAGAAAAATGACCAAGCAGCTACCGAATGCTCGCTAATGAACACCAAATGCCTCCCGAGGTCCCCTTCATATTGCACTCATTTGTTCGGGAGTCCGGTTAACTTCCTCTTCGGGGCTCTGCTCCCCCAGAACCCTCTCCAGAAGCTGGTTTGCATAAGCTGTGGGGACCAAGCTGGTTGCCATCTGCCCTTGTGCTCTGCTTCTGGAGTCAGGTCAAAAGTTTGGTTTGGGTTTGACAACACACACGGAAAGGAGAGCATCCTGCACACCGCTGAAGTCACTTGAGGGCCAAACTTAAAAAAAAAAAAAAAAAAGACATAGCAGCAGTTAACTGTGGAAGGAACCATGTTCATACCAAGAAGGGTCTCTAAAGAGGATCACAGAGGAAAACTCCCAAGCCAAGGACACTGCATTTGGAGTCAATTTGATCAACAATTGTGGTTTTGATGGTGTTACAGAGTTTCACATGGTGGCTATTTTTTCGTAGGTTGATTTGAAAGTTTTCCCTGGTTTCATTTACAACCACAGCTGACCTGTCATGCCCTGGTGAAGATGCCAGCCTGAGTGCAAACCGCAGCATGCCCTGGCAGCACCCTCTCACCCAAGGCACTTCATGCCCAGGGGCCTTCTGGGATTGAGTTCCTGGATAGAGAAAGAGCCTGTGGGACCCTGAGGAAAGAGAACAGAGTGCTCTGCTTTCTCTGTAGCACAGCTCAGGGCAGAGGACTAGCTGTCCAAACCTGCGATCCCTCACCTAACCCAGCCATAGTGGGTAGGTCACACTGACCTTATTCCATCAGATTCTAGGGGCTGCCATGTTGTAAAGCCTGAGAAGCTGTTAGTGGCACCTTTGCTATTGGCCACGTCCCCACAAAGCATTGTGTTTGTTTCCCTGTTTTAGCTTTTGAGGCATGGGAAATGCTTTCGTCTTTGTTGTTTCTTTTCTTTCTTCCTTTGCCCCTGTCCCACCGCAATGTCTTCATTAATTGCTTAAATAACACGTGGGGTGAGCAGCAGCCATGCCAGTTTGAACTGCGAGTTTGAGGTGATTCTTTAACAGCGCCACACTAACATCACTAAAAAAAAAAAAAACCTATTACGTTCTTAATAAATAGGTCTGAGGATGCTAGGACTATGTGAGGTGAAATTTGGCCTGTAAAGGTGCCAAGTTAAAGAGAGACATGATGGGCGAAGGAATGAAGGGAAGGAAATCCACAGTTGCAACGAAGATGAAGTTGTATAGAAACTTTCTAACAGTAACTGAAAATGCAGAAGTACTTTTTACACCCTTTGTGTATGTGCACATATGCAAGAGTGTGTGTGCATGTGTGCATGTTCATGTGCACATGTGTGTGTGTGTGTGTGTGTGTGTGTGTGTGTGTGTGTGTGTGTATTGCGTGTAGTGCGGGAGAGCATGGAGAAAAATGAAGTGCTCCCATAGGCATAGGCTTGGCATATTTTGGTTTTTAGTTAATACTCAGGAAACAGCCTTTTCCATCTGCTTTATGTATGTAGCCTAAGTCTGTTAAAGTCATTGCTGGGCTGAAGTCTTTCATGCATTGCTGGCCACAGCCACCGTCCTTCCTGGCCACTTCTCATGTAAGGTGTGGGAAGTGATGACAGGCGAGCAATTGCAGAGGGAGCCTGTGGTCCTAGCTTGCTCTTGTTTGGCTCCGCATGGAAGACAGCTCGACTGAGCCAGACCCTGCCTCAGTTTGAATTCACTACAGTCAGGACCATGAGGGACTTTGTTTCTATCGTAAGTCTTTGCCAGACAAGCAGGCTTGCTGGATACATTACAGGATACTGAAGTAAATCTGAATTTCAGAAAGAAAAAAAGAACAATGAATAATCTTCTAGAATAAGTATATCCCAATACTGCATGAGACATATTTATAGCCAAATAATTATCCACTGTTTATCTGAAATTAAAATTTAATTAGGTCGTCTGAGTTTTGTTCTTAATATGCTGCGTTTGATCACTCAACTGATAGGGTCCTCATTTGTAAGTCACTTGAAAATACCACTGTGAAAGAAACCAGAGAACTGTGTTTGTTTGCTCTAACTTCTCTGAACTTGGCCAAAAATCCTGCCTATTTTTTTTTTTTTTTGTAGGAAAAAAGTAGCTTAGGACAGAACAGTAAACATGAACTTCTCCGGAGTTTGTTACAGTATGAACTCTTCAGGCAGTAGATGATGAATCCCTCGATTAATTAATAACACAAGCTTTGGGCAATCCACATTCTCATCAGAAAATAAAATGGAGTTTAGACTCCATTTTTTTTTCCTAGTCACATCTCAATTTACTAAAGTTGAGAGCATATTGGAGCTCAAATTTGTCTTTATTTAACCTCATAAACTCGGGCAAATCATACTAGCTCTAATGAAAAGGCCAACTGTCTGATTGTCCTACAGAGAGGTTGCTGGGGTCATTCCCGTCATTGGCCATCTTAGCCCCTGAGAAGTTAGAATGTGAACAATCCTGAGACATCTGCACTGGTAATAAGACTGGAGCCCCTGGTCTTAAATGGTACAGTGTTCCTAAGACAACACACTGAATTAGATCACAGTTAGAAGATGGTTGTCCCTAACCCGAAAATCTCAAATGCTCTGAAACCTGAACATTTTTGTACTCTGAGGTGAAAATTCCACATCTGGCTTCATGTGGTAGGCAGCTCTCAGAACTAATTAAAATATCATGTGAAGATGAAGTTACCTTCAAGCAACGGGTATGTGAAACACAAAGCAATTTTATGTTTAGATTTGTGTCCCATCCCCATGGTGTCCATTATGCACATATTCCAAACTTCTCCACACTATAATAAAACCTCTAAGATTAAAAAGTAATACTTTACATCTCAAGCAGTTTGGATAAAGGATATTTAACTTGCATTTGTAACGATCCGCCTAAAGGCAGGTACACAACAATACTTCAGCATATTACCCCTGGTACTATTTACACGGTCATGTGTCAGTGTGATCCCCAACTGACCAGAATTCCAGATGCTACTTGTGGATTCATCTGCTTCCTTCAGGAGGGAAAAGTAAATGCATCCAAGTTGTCTCTGTTCAAATATGCAACCAAAATGGTTGTTTAACCAAGAGAAGTCCATTTCTGCTTGGACCATGGCCTCTCACCAGCTGGAACCATGGTGATAGGGCAGGCTAAGAGCCCACAGGCCAAGCCATCAGGACAACTCTCCACTCCGGTCTTGTCTTCCCATGGCTAAGTGTATGCAGATGTTTGGACAAGAACACGCTGGGCAAGAATGCAGAGCGTAGACCAAACTGTCCTTAAATTTGGAGGAATCTGTGACTTTTGTGGCCAGAGTTACCAATCCCTTTCCAACAGAAATGTTTACTTAAGAGCCTAAAGCTCCTTCTGGTAAAGCCTTGACCGTGTCTTCTCCTCTTCCATGACAGGAGCACATATGGTTCAATGGTGTGACTGTTTCCATTCTATGGCAGGTCAGCCTAAAATCAAAGCCATAGATGGAAATAATAGTAATAGTAGTAGTAGTAACAATAATAATAGTAATGAAAAACAGTAATCACCAGTTGCACTGAGTCCCTCTTCAGCCTTCACTCATGAGCCCTGTCCATTATGCTTTGCTTTCCCAGTTTTCTAAGCCTTGGCTCCTGACTCTAAAGCTTTAGAAAGCATGAACCTTGACATAGATGTAAGTGTATAATGTTGGAGCAAAAGCCAGGGCTGCTGGGCTGCCAGCTCCAGCCCTTGACTCTGCACTGTTAATGGCTGTTCTGTATCCCAAAGCTCACACATTTTGAATTAGGCAAATTGGAAAATGCATTACAAAATACTAAAATCTTACTTAATGCCAAGATAAAGTACATAGATCTCATATTTTTTAAAAATGCTAAGAATTGCAAAATATTAAGCCTAACTGTCATGCTCAATAGTAGGATTTTATAATATTGCCGTAACACAGTGTAACTTCAGCTGTAATAACATCCAATGCACACACATGGATACACTCAGACACACACACACACACACACACACACACACACACACACACGGGCACTCATACAGACACACAGAGGCATCCGTACAGACACACACACACAGAGAGACCCACACACAAACCCATACAGACACACACACAGGGAGACACGCACAGGAACACACAGAGACCCACAAACATACATAGAGACACATAGACCCAGGCACAAAACCACACACACCATCTGTGGCAGAATCCTAGAAGTATTTTGTAAGAAATGCATATGGATATTTCTGAGAAACTCTGTTCATCTTTCTTAATCTGTGCTACTATTACAATTCAATATTTAACAGACATTGTCATGAACACAGCAAAACAGAAAACAAGACCACTCATGCCACTACATTGAAATGTTATGGCCACTGATGAGAAAAGCACCGGGGAACCTCTACTTTTAGAAATACATCAGATGAGATAACATACTCTAAAGTACATCCCAACCATGAAGTGTAATGCTGGGAACTTTGGAGAGAGCCCTTGGAGAAATATTGATGACACTGCTGAGAAAATAAATGAATAAATAAAAAGCAACCTTAAAACGAAAACGCCTACGGATAGTTGTGAGAGTCTGTGAGCCCCACTTCAAGATGCTCCTTATCCGACTCTCATATGAGGTCTTAAGTTCTCCAAGTTCATCTTGAATTGCACTAGGTAGGTTCCCTGGAAAGTGCTTCCTGCCTGAAAGGCAGCCACCCTGCTTATTTCGTTACCGGACAGTAGTTTACCGTCTTGCTCAGCTGGTAGAAAGGCCCTGTGGTTTGTTGACTAGAATGGAATTTCTGTGTGGATAAACCCTGGAGGGCCTTAGGAATTAATGCTGCACTTAAGGGGAACATAACTGAGTCTAGTAAATATTTGATGAATGCGTAGTCAGCCTTTGGTACACATAGCAGAATGGCTGCTGGAACCTCCATGGGTAACCAGAGCAGAAATGCTGCAGTCCCTAATGGTAATCTGCATAGTATCTGCATAGAACACACACATCATTTTCTGTTCGCTAAATCATCTCCAGATTTCTTCTAATACCCAATACAATGAATAGTATAACCATTTTTGGTCAATAATGGCAAGAGAAGCAGCTACATGTGTGTAGTAAGGCATGGGTATTTTCAGTGCACGGTTGGTTGAGACCACAGACAGAACCTATTATGAACATGGAAGACTGACTGGATACCATATCAGATCACGTGGCACTGTCATCCCAAAGCTGTCACTCTTGAACACTTCCCTCCAGAGCATTCAAAACAGTGTCTTTACCCGAGAACCATGGTATAATAACAATACTTCTTCGTTTAATGAGCTGACAACTTACCCCTAATCATCACAGAATTAAGCCATTTTGAGAATATCCTTTAGTAACTCAAACAGATAAGAGAATGTCTTTGGCCCAAAATTATTTCAAAGGCATCGAAGCATGCCCCCTGTGAGACTGCCCACCCAGTTCTTTCCTGCAACACTCTCTGCCTTTCTTGGGATTAGATGTGAGAAAGAACTTGCCTGGACCTTCACGGCCGGATGACGTAATTGCTTAATTGCATCATGTGGTCCTGGGCATAAGAACTCCCAAGATAAACTCCAGTGTTCTCCTGAACAAATGGCATGCTGCCATCTCTTTGAAACTATAATGTGTGCCCTGGCCAATGCTTCTTTCTCTCTTATGTACTAGAAAACACAGACTAAATTTGTGAGCCATTGAAACAAGTGTTTAGCCTAATCCCAGGCCATTGTTCTCGTCCCTAATGTCCCCTTCCTTTTCTTGCTTTCTATTTGGATTTACCTTGCTATTTCCTTAAGCTTCTCTTGGAATAAGAAAGGGTCTCAAATAATGTCAAAATAAATAACGTTAAAGTCATTGGTTTTGTTTGGCCCCCTGAAGGGGTAAGTTAAAGCATGAGCCTTGTTTTAGTAGGTCAGACAGTCACGCATTAGCTGTTGACACACCATGTAGCCTTTTCCAGGCTATGTGATATTTGTAAAATATCTAGTAGTTAACCTTGCTACAGGTGGCACAAACGTATCTGGTATTAAATCAAAGCCTAACATGCTGAGGTTCCATCTGAGCTTGTATTGGGAGGGAGGCCAGTGCCAAGGGAGGCTTGGGTCACCATGTTCACCTCCTCATCTCAGAGGGCACATGTCAGTTCTCAATGCACCCTCATGCAGAAGCCCTGTGCTTGCCTGTACAGCTTCATGCATTGGCTCAGTAACCTTCATCACTTCGACGGTTGGCTGGCTAGGATAGAGTATGTTAGACTGGGTGTCAGGTCTGTGTTTACGTCCGAAACCTGTTACTGAATAGCTATGTGACCTTGTCCTTTCATCTTTCCGTGCCTCAGCTTCCTCATCAGGAAAATAGATTCATGACAAGAAGGTAGTGGGAACTTGGTGAGGCAATGTAGGTAAAATATGAACTCAATGCTGGCCGATGGCCAGCAGTCATCAAAAGTGTTCTGTTGAGACCTTGGTGTCGTCTGTAGCTTATCGGGAGTCCTGACTGCATGGCATCCATGCAACCAGCTCCCAAGTCGCTTGCTGACCTTGCACTTTCTGTGGTATAAAGGGACCATTATTTTTAGGCTTGCAATCCTTCAGCAATACTCTCTTAAATTCTTTTTTTTAGGCATGTCTAATTTCTAGTGTATGCCTTCCTGTTTTCTTCACTTGGCCAGTCTTTCCAGTTTTGAAAAATGGCAGGAGAAAAACCCATTTTCTTTTGCCAGTTGACCATGAAGAGTTGTGTGTGCGCTTTTGTTGTTTGCCTTTACGCGCTAGGTCTTTTAGCTCCTTGGCATGCATTTATCCTGGACTTTTAGCAAGCTATTCTAAAATAGTCACTGGGCTGTCTTAGCTTTTAAACTCTTCCTTTCAATTCCCCCCCTAACAAATGTTCTCGCTTGGCCATTAGGCTCTCTGCATGAATAGGAACATGAGGGATTTCTTTCAGTTTTCCTTCTGCCTCTGGAGAGTAAAAATTGCCCTGACAACTACTCACTGGGCCTTCGTTCCCCCACCCCCACCATCCCGATTCCCTCCTACAAGAATGCCAGTCAGGACTCAGGCCAAACTGTACACATTTCCTCCCTTCTGGACTATTCCACAAAGCTGCCTTTTAAAATCCTGACCTCTACCTGTCTTGTAAGCCTTTTGCCAGCCTGGTTGGATTCCCCTATTACTTCTTCCTGCAACAAGTATTTGATGAACCTCAATGGGGCGTCAAATTCTCTAACTGAAAGGATTTGTTTGGTGCGTAAAATAGTGTTTAATGAAAGAAGTTTGCACATTGGCAAAGATCAATGCTGCTTTGGAGCTTAGTGCTTATAGGTAGTGTGGGTGCACTAAGCAAGGTGCTCCCCTGACAGTGTTATTGGTACAGGGAGGGTTTTCCTCAGAGGGTGATATATTAGTTTAGATAAATGGGGGGGGGAGAAATTATTATAATTATTATCCTACCTCAGTGGCTACTGGGAGCAGTTTCTCTAAATTGTTCAATAATAAAGTAGAGAAAGTGCATTAGCCAACTCTTTCAAGAGAGGCGGCCACATAAAAGCAGAAGGCAATGGGTCTGGGGAGAGAAAGAGGTCAAGCATGAGGTGGAACCAAGGGAAAGGAATTATCACAGTAGTCAAGAACCTGTAGATCTGAACAGTATCGAAGCAACTGTGTTAGTGACTGAAGGAGAGGCGGGGAAGGAAGGGGATGGAGAGTGGCCATGACATGAAGGGTAAGCAGAGATGGTGGTCATGGTCCCTAGAACTAGGGTCACATGACAACATGTGGTTCCCCATAGATTGTCCAAGTGGAAGCGAAGCCATCTGAACCCCCTGTGGAACTTAAGAGTAGGGAATGTCTGTGGGTCTTACACTAAAGATGAGACCTGCAAGTGTCAGTACATCCTAGGAGCAAGAGGGACTATCACAGTAATGGCTGCCACCACAGAGAGGAGGAGGATGAAGTGCCCAGCTCCAGCCTGTCCCAGCACAGAACTCCAACATGATTCCTCCTCTTCTTGGGTAGAGAAAAATCATGATCGACCTGCATCCTAGAGTACCAGGCCAATTATATAAGACTAAGTACATGGACATGTAACTGCTCAGGCAGGATACCACATCCTTCACAGGAGAGACATCAGATTCCAAAGTGAAGCATAGTAACAAGGAACCTGTCTACAACAGAACAAAATCTGATACTTGACTCATGGCTACTGGATCCCTGGTCTACAGGGGAGAAATGTTAAAATAAAATGAAAGATCAGCTGTAAAGATCAAAGGTTTAAAAATTACTGGCTGTAAGGATACATATCTATCCAGGAAGTAAATGCTCAAAGTTGGCCTTTGCACCCTATATGTAAAAGTGGGGTGACATCTACTGAAGTCCTCAGGGAGTTGCCCATGAGAGGATCTAGGCAGTGCCTACTGGTGGCATGTGGTGAAGACTTTACTGCTGTGGAGAGAGCAGAAATGACCGTGAGAAGGCAGGCTGTCTTCAGAGAATGGGAAAGGACCTCCCAAGTAAACTCCAAGAGGGAGTGAGATAAAAAGAAGGATCTCTAAAACCTGCCCAGGAACTCTCTGTTTAGTGTCACATTGTTGTTGTTGTTGCTGCTGCTGCTGCTGCTGCTGGTGGTGGTGATGGTGGTGGTGGTGGTGGTGGTGATGGTGGTGGTGGTGGTGAAGATGATGATGTAGGAATGGAGGTGTACAGAAGAAGTGGTTGGTATGAATTTGAAATAGCTTCATTTGAAGTTTGAGCATTTATGAAAATCTAGCAACAGTTCTGAGAAGTGAGAAAAGCCAGGGGAATTTTGGCCCCCAAACCTCCAAGATGGGAGTGAGTTGTGGTCTTCTCACAGAAGAATCATTCAGGCTTATGTGATATTGCTGAGGAGCAGCACATCTGTCTATGTATAACAGGTGATCCCAAGCACATGGGGTGGAGGGGGAATCTGAGCAGAGAAAGCAGGCCACCCTGGGGGTGGTCAAAAGGAGAGAACCGATTACAATCCCACAAATGACTAAACATCTAAACAGACAGGGCATAAGTTCTGGAGAGCTGAGAAAAGGGACCCAAGGCTCTCTCCCAGATCTCTCTACTGCACCAGCTTGAACATGCAGAATTCTGCAGCTACTTCTGGCATCTCCAGCCTCTACTGAAACACATGTACCTAGTCAGGTGCCTTCCTCGATGCTGCACAAGGATGTATGTTAAATATTCATGTGCAACGTAACAGTGTCCAAGTCAACAATGGGTTGTTTGTGTGCACATACATGTTCACATAACCATTGTCTAGTTGTGGATTTCTCAGACTGTGCTCCTGTCATTCAGATGCATGGTTGTGTCTGTGTCTATATGTAACATTAGGCATTTATACAGGGTTGCACATGGTTATGTAATGTTTTCTACTGTCACACTGCACATCCCAGTATCTGCCATTTGTTATTCACAGGTGATGCAAAGGCCTGTCACATATAATAATGCTAATGGAAACAGAGCTATTACCCAGGTAATACATCTGGTGCTGACTAACCTCAGTTAAAGCACACACTGCACAGATTTGAATCTAGAGGGCTAGAAGGCTGAGCATGTATATGTGGGCTCCTCCAGTGTCTCTTTCTAACTCACCAGTGCTTGGAGGAACATGTGCGGAATGTGGGAATAGACTTTTCTTTCTCCTCACCAAGCTCCTCTGTTCCCCAGCTCTGTGAACCTCAATGGGCTGTTCTTGCTCGTCTTCTTCATTTCCTTACCATTTAGCTTCTACTTTGTGTGTCCCACCCCACATTGTAGTTCTGACTGGCAGAAAGCTTACCCACCCCTGCCTGCATCTTTATCCAATACAAAGATTTGCTTGTTGGCTTCCTGCCACGAGGCCAGGGGTAGCAGGAGGGAAGTCAGTATCTCTGTAGCTTCTAGGATAAGCTACTGCCCAGACCGCACACTTGCCTCAGCACTTCCTGGGGTTCCAGCCAGACTGGTGATGTAGAAATGAGTGCCTGGATTCTGCAGTCCCTGGAATGAAGCCAAGCCACAGACAAGATGTGTTTATTGGTTGATTATGAATTGCATTTGATACATTTATACATTTTGTATTGTGTGCCTTTCAGTAGTGCGTGTTCGCTATTTCACTTGGCAGTTCCCCAGTTTCCTGGCCAGTGTCTGAGACACAGTGTGAAGTAAAGATGGCTGCTGTGGAGGTGGAAGTGAGCGCAGACACAGCTGGAAGTGAGGCACCAGCACACTGAGGAGCCTTCGCTGCGCCTCATTGTCCTGTCTGAAAAGGATGTTCGTGAAGTAATGCCCCCCTCACAGGATTGTCTTAGTGATAAAACCTGACATTTTATATAGACCAATTAAACCAGTAGCATTATTGTTGCGGTGGCATAGTTATTGTGGTGCTCTTCCTAACTGCACAGGCATGAATCCTTTTGCATGTGAAAGATGAGGAAGGGTTTGTCTCAAGACATGAAGAAACCTGTTCCTGGTCACGCAGTGAAACCTTGGTTTCCAGAGGCCAAACTCCATTCTTTTTTCTCTCTGTGTTATACTGACTTTGCATTTTGATATTCAGTATCAGGTAAAGCTAGTTGTTACTTTCTCTCTCTCTCTCTCTCTCATTTTCTCTCTCTCTCTCTCTCTCTCTCTCTCTCTCTCTCTCTCTCTCTCTCTTTCTCACTCCTTCTCTCTCTCTCCCTAACACCATCCATCCACCACCCATCCATCTATCCTTTCAGGCATCTATCCAAATATATATATATATATATATATATATATATAGAGAGAGAGAGAGAGAGAGAGAGAGAGAGAGGTGGGGGAGTGTGTGTTGTCCATCATTAACTCTCTTTTTGGTATGTATCATTTGTCATTACCTCCCTACCCACCCATTTCTCTCCGTCTATATATTTATCTAAATGGGGTTCTGTTTCAGTTTGACGATGACTTCGTGATTGTTCATCATATTAAGTGTTTATGAGCTGACCTGATTCTAGGTGGCTGCCACTTCATGCTGCACTAAAACAGAAACTTTCATTTTCCTTTGACTCCTAATTTTTGTTCAGAGTACCAGTGAAGTCTATTCACCCTCAGAAAGTAGCTTAGAAGAAATGATAGTTCAGTTTGCTACATGAATGTCTTTCAGAGGATGGCGTTCCATCAGCTAGCCGAGCAGGGGCTCCTCAGACTTGGAAAGAGAGACAGTGGCAGGTCCCATGTCTAACCCAAACATGGATGTCAGCTACAGCTTTGATTTCTGAGTCCTCTGAGTGTGAACGGAGTGACCAAGGCTGGACTGCCACCCACAAGTTTGGCAGGCAGCAGACTCATACCCGACCACCTCCTGTCAGCTCCTGTGAAGGAGCATGTTGAAGGGCTTTGGCAAGGGGCCAGAAATGACCTCATGGCTCCTGTTATCAGATGGAGTGAGATGGGGTCACAGCCCTGGGTTGGGCTTACTTGGGCCAGACTGAAGCAGGTGCAGGCATCTCATCAAGACTCGGCCGTTAACAACTGTGAGCTCACTTCATCCCAGTTAGCTGCTCGGGGAGCCTGGGTGGATATGACCCACTGGCCTTGGAAAACAGCTGAACTCTAGCAGTGCCAGTCTCTCAGTGACTAACAAGCCCAGCTCCTCCTTACACCATTGCCCATTCTTGAAAGGTCCCCTACTGGTGAAGAGTGAGAGTGTTCTGAGACCAGGCACACTTCGCTGGGCAAAGCTTCAGTCCTGAGCTCACAACATCAGTAGAAGCTATGAAGGACACATCCGTGTGCACTCTTGTTTGCCCAGGCTCCAGCTGTGCTGAGGGTGCCAGGTCCTCTTGGGGATAAATGTCAATGCATCACTTTTGTTTCGAGGATTCCCATGATCAGGCTCAGTTTGTAGGTCTGCACATCCTCTGAGTATGAACATCATTCTCTCTGTTCCTCTCTGTCACCTCTGTGATGAGGCCTTCCGAATCTTCATGGCTGGATTAAAAGGATGCTGTTCTGCATCAGTTTTATAAGGAACATCTTCATGAAACTTATCACAGGCATATGCCGTGTGTATTACAACTCACTTGTTATTTTCTTTAAATTATCTATTATCTACTTTAGATGTTTTATGTAGCTATCACAAATAGGAAAGCCAGTAATGCCATTATCTCTGGTGATCTGGATGTCCAAGACACTTTTAGGTCAGGTCATCAGAAAGGAGGGAGTCTCAACTGAGAAAATTCCTCTGTAATATCTGGCTGTAATCAAGTCTGTAGGGCATTTTCTTCATTAGTGATTGATGTGGGAGAGCTCAACCCACTGTGGGTGGTGCCACCCTGGGTGGTGGTCCTGAGTTCTAAAAGAAAGCAGGCAAAGCAAGCCATGGGAAGCAAGCCAGTAAGCAGCACCCCTCCATGGCCTCTGCATCAGCTCCTGCCTCCAGGTTCCTGCCCTGTTTGAGTTCCTGTCCTGACCTCTTTTGTGATGAACAGTGTGCTGTGGAAGTGTAAGCCAAATAAATCCTTTCCTCCCCAAGTTGCTTTGGACATGGTATTTCATCATAGCCATAGTCACCCTAACTAGGACACCAGGTGTTTCCAAGTTATGTCCATTTGAGCTGAAAATGAAACCAATATAAATTGCTAATTTCTGTTCACCCATGGCCCAAGGGCTGGGTATTTTGGCAGCCTCTTGCTACATTATCTCATGCTCTAAACTTCCAGATATACCCAATTCTTCATGACATGCCACTATTCTCAATGTATATTCTTTTCCACTGTAGCATCTCTGAGGTCAGGATGAGTATTTCAGCTGAATCTTGGGTCATCCACCAGTGTTTTATCTTCTTGTGGTACATATGAAGATGAAGGGATGAGCTCTAGTGTAATACAGAGCATGGGAGTGATCAGGGCTGATATAATTATTACATTTTTTATAAAGACCTAGAGGAGAGAAGTTTGGAAGTTCCCAATACAGATCCAATAAACGTTTAGGTAGATGGTAACATTAATAATGCTGATTTGCTTGTCACACATGGTGTATGTACATCAAATTGTCATATTTTCCCATGTACAGTTGTGAGCCAATTTAAATAATAAATGTGAAAATGGAGAACGTACAATTCCAGCACCTCAGACCTGATAAAACCAGGTGGTTTCTGTGTACTGCTGGCAGGGTCACCTTCCACTTCCAGTTCACCTCCTGGGGCCTCTCTGCAGAGCCTCCTCCCATCTTTCTGTTCCATGACTCCTCATTTGGCAGAGCTCATCAGCTTTGTAGGAATTTCTCCTACCAAGACACTTTCTCAACTTGCCATGTCCCCCATATGTCTGGAGTATACTCTGAGTTCTGGTAATACTGGGCACATAGCTCTATCATGACAGTTATAGGGTTTATGCTAAATGTTTGGGTGAGGGTCAGCCTTTCCCAGCAGCATATCCTCTTCTCAGATCATTCCTCAGTCTCCACAGAGTACTGGGTCCAAGTCTGTGCAGACACCAAAATCCACAATACTCAAGTCCCTTATATAAAACAGGCATTTGCTTAGGACCAATACAAATGCCCCCATACATTTTAACCATCCCATGCAGCCTAACACAATGGGAAAACTATGTAAGTAATTGTCACATTGTGCTGTTCAGGGACTAATGACAAGGAAAAGCTCTATAAATATCCAACATTGACACTTGAAAATATTGTCAATCCATGATGAGGTATCAGTGTAAGAAGCAGACAGACTAAGCTGCACAATCCCAGATTTCCAATGGGGAGTTGTGACTCATTGGTACCCTTGTTCCCCTAGCTGAGATGAACCTAGGTCGGCATTTCACAGGATTGATGGAGAATTGTATTAGTGCCTATCCAGACCTCGTAACAGTGGCTGGCACACAACCACCAGCAAAGATGCCATCAGCAGCATTAATTCTTTAAAATGTTACCTCCCTGCCCACAATGCTACCATCAAAGCTATACCAGGAAGAAAGAATTACAACTGTTCATCTAAGAAAGCCAGATTTCTTAATTTCTGGCTAAAATATTAGTCTGTCCTTGTAGCTGGTGTCATATTCAGTGATGGAAATGGAAGGTATCTTTTTCTAAGGACAACAGAGCATAGTTCTAACTTCCCACCAAAGTGCTTCAGGATCAGAATCGTGCCAGGTGCTGGGAAACACTGACTTTAATGTCTAGTGTTGGCAGGGCATGTAGAGTGATGAAGTCATCGCCTAACCTGCACAAAGCCTCAAGTTTAACCTGAACACACACACACACACACACATACACACACACACACACACACACACACACACACACACACACACACACAC
>CABHPQ010000787.1:3480-39097 GCA_902168405.1 Peromyscus aztecus | reverse complement strand
CACACACACACACACACACACACACACACACACACACACACACACACGGAGACAGGGGGCTCTAAAAGTCACAGTGTGTGTACTCACAAATGTTTATATTATATGAACAAAGTTGCTTTCATCTAAGACTTAGATAAATGGCAGTAATATCACAGTGAATGAAAGAAAGCCAGTTCGTCCACAGCTGACGTCATCTGAAACCCTGTCATTACCCTGTGTGTTTTCAAAAAAAAAAAAAAAGCTCCATGAGGCTAATGAGAAATGCAAAACTAAAGCAGGCATTCTGTGCTGTTTCCCTGAGAAGACTGAGTCATGGAGTGGGTGAAACCTTCCTCCATAAATTAGAAGTCATAGCAACATACACTACTATGAGAAAAGTCAGAGACTCTGAATGGTCATTTATGTTGAAGGTTACCGTCTCACCAAACTCTAAAGTGGGACATGCAGTCATGCTTCAGGTGATAAGTTTCTGTTAACCACATATGTGAAGGAGTCCCTATGGGGTCTTAATGGAGCCAAAACCCTGTGCTATCTAATGTCAGAATGTCACAGAACAGCACATGCTCGTGTGAGTAGTGAAGCTGGTATGATCAAAATGGCCACACTGCCTGTCATACCAAAGGATAGCACGTGTACTTACGTATAATGAATAATACCAATCCTGATACATGGTTCTCACCATGGTATTATTTATAATGTTATGCTTTCTATCATTTTGGAGTATATTATATTTATCTAACTCATGGGGGGGACTACTACAGAACAGCATGGCCTGTGGCACTAACAGCAGCCTCGGATAATCCTGTCTTTATCAAGTCTTGATTTCTCTTGGGCCTGGGTTAATCTCCTGTTGTTCTGTTCACTGTGGCCCTGAGGTCAATAGACTACAGTAGGCTGGTAATACACACATTTAAGCTTTCCCTACATGTACGCAGAGAGCCTGGTATGCATAGGTCATAGTCTCTAAATATGTATACATACATTCTATGGCGCTCATGGAGCAACATCACCTATGGGTGTATTTCTCAGAACACACCTGCCATAGAGCAATGCATGGCTGTGATTCCAGCCACCAGGCCCTAGATGCACATTTGGTCTGCTTTTGTTGACAGTTGATTAGAAAGGAAGAGAGGGGACAAAGACAAGGGAGATAGTTTTCACCACAAATGTCCCCCTCTCATGACTTCCTCAGGTGTGGCTAATCTCTCCTCTCAGCACAGCATGCTGCTTTCAGATCTCTCATTGTGCTGCACTTATTTAAACATGTGCTCCTTACCATGGAGACAGACAAATTCAAGTGAGGGGTCAGATACAGCCTTCAAACTAGACTTTTCCTAGCTTACATGCAGAACTAACTGAGCAGTTGCATTAAATCTCGTTCACATAGCTCTTCAGCTTCATCTTTCCATAGCCTTAACTTGGAGGACACTTAGGCACCCCGTTATCGATAGGAAGGTAGGAGAGTGTTGACACACCACAGGCACTTAACAGTCTCTGCTGCTGACTTGAGTCTGTCTGGGCCGTGCTCTGCAGAAGCAGACTGTGGACACTGCATTCAAGAGCACTCTGCACACGCCTTAGCCCCGCTGTCAGCTAGAGAACTGAGGGGCAGGCTGTGGGTACGGCATGGCCTTCTACTTAGAATTCACTATATCGGTCCCAGAAATAAAATATTAACCAGGCAAATATCAGAAAGTGCACATATTTCCCAGTTCACTGCTTCACGGTGGGAATAAAGGATGTGATTTGAGGAATTTCAACATAGAAATAGCCAAGAAAAACAAAACAAACCCAAACACCTCAAACCTATGATTTTTCCATTTCCTACACATTACTCCACTTCTAAACAGAAAATAGTCCTCTAAGAATAAAGATTATGAATGTGTATACCAATATTGCCTTGGTCTATTTTTAGTTACTATACCCAAATGCCTTAGACTAGAAAATGTATACAGAATGAATAATATTGTTCAATTCTACAGGTTAAGTCTGAGGTCAAAGGCTGTATTCACCAGGGACTTGTCTGGTAGATTCTTCTAAGAGTGCCCAGTGAGCTCTAAGCATCCCATGGTTAAAGAGGCATGCATGAGATAGTCAACTTCATAACAGACTCAACCTTATGATAACCAATCATTCCTGTAATAGCTCATCAAAGCATCAATTCAGTGGCTGGACCATTCATAGGGCCAGGGTCCTATAACCCAAGACAATTGCTTCTCAAAGATGCCACTTCTCAATCCCTCTAACTCACAAATTTGGGGATTATGTTTCCAACAATTGAATTCTCAGAGACAAATATCAGACCATAATCATGTAATTTTGGTAATATGTACGACTTCATTTTTGGTGCTGTAGTTGACTTCATTTTCTTTGAAAGGTTGTCCGTCCTGGATACTGGACAGCCAGTTCTGTGTCGGTCCCCATTATGACATCGTCTGAGATCATCTTGAACCTGGTTCAGTTTTTGCTCTCAGGCATTTGAAACCGTTCACTGTTTTCCTCCACCCTCCACGAGTCCTGCTTCCATCCCAGGACTCTAAATTCCATTTCATTTATCAGGGACACTGGGGAGCTGTGAGAAAGCCACCCTTCGCTTTCTGTGCTGGCTTGCACTCGTGCCCAGCCTCCATCCCCCGGCTCACTGCAGTATGGTTGGCTAGAATCCCCTGCCTGGCTCGGTTCCATCTTGTCTTCTGGTCGGTTGCTCTTCTCAGTTTTCCTTATGGTTAATATTTTATTTTTCATTTCCCACATACTTGATGCTTCTTTTCTTTGCTTTCTAAACATTCCATTCTAGTTATTTTGTTCAGCGTCTCCTATTGCTTTAGTGAGCAGGAGGGAGGAGCGGAGAGGGACAGCGGAAGAGTTACAGAAAGGGAACGCGGTATCTGCTCACAGGTGTCCATCACAGCTTAGCTCTCATCCTCCCACAGAAAAAGAGCCTATCTTGGTAATTGCATATTAAGGGAATAGCTCCTGGATCCTTGATTTATAATTCTAAGGTATGGTGAGCTGAGGAAATTCCAAGTGAATATGTAAGGAATGGATGGAGTCCTGAGTGAATGGATATGGTTGGCACTGGGCACAGCCGTGACATGAGCACCGACACCTCAGACCCACGGGAATTGGCAAAGCCTTCTTCCAGGTGAGGCTCATCAGCAAAGGCAAAGCTCTCCTCTGGTCCAGGTTCCAGTGCTTATGAACAATCGATCAATGTGTGCAAAAGCTAGCAAGTGCAGTCTCATATACGGCTTCTAACATTTTGTCTCATCCCCATAGCCATGCCACTGCTCCAGATAAGAGCCAGATGTGACTGTGTTTTCCTAAATCCCACCCTGTGCCTTGCTGACCGATGGGCTAGAACAGAGTTCTCTGCTGATTAAGAACATTTTGATTCTCTGGAACCCTGAGCCACCATTTAAGTACTCAGGTTATTCCACTCTATTCCAAGAGAGGGAGAGGGAGAGAGAGATAGAGACAGAGACAGGGAGACAGAGACAGAGAATCCTCCACCACCCAAGACAGGCCCTACATATGGGGGAAGACATGTCTTCTACAAATCAACTTCAGCCAAGTTCCCAACTCAGTGGGCCCTTGTTAGCCTCCTCTGTTAACACTTTGTCATGAAGAGATGGGACACCGTCCAAATAGAAGACCACAAATCAATAAGTGGATGTCATGCCTGGCACCATTATCTCGTCTAGAACCTATGGATAGATAGGTCATAGGCTATAGGGGAGAATCTACTACCATTACTCTCCTAGATGGACATAGTATTAAACCAACTCCTAATGATGGATCATGTGCTCATAGATCTCTCATCCCTTGTCTGAGAAGCTTCTATTTGCAGTAAACAGTGACTAACACAGAGACCCACAACTAACCAAGGTGCAGAGAGTAAGGAATTGCAGAATGTTCCACACCTATGGTAATATATGTATCCCTACTCCCTCCTGCCAGGGTTCAGGGATGAGGAAGTAGGAAGAGAGTAACAGCCAGAGAGAGTGGATGACTACAAGGAAGTACTGCTTCTGGACACAGTGCAGCAGCTGCACATAGGAATTCATAGTAGTTGTAACAGCATGCATAAGGCCAATGCAAGTCCACCCTAGACAACATTCCAGCATAGAGAGAAGAATTGGGCACAAAACTCCACCCTTAACCATGGAGCTATTGTCAATTGTTAGTTACTCTGAGTGGAAGAGATAGTTTTCTCTAAGAGTGTGGCTCCTGATAAGCTGGCCATGCTACAATAGAAGATAATGCATCCAAGACTATTTGGGCAGCACATATTGGTCTGATGGGTTTAAAAGAAGAAGGAGGAGGAGAAGGAGGACACAAAGTTGGGTAGGTAGGAAGTGGGGATGGATAAGAGAGAAGGAGTTGGGAGAGGGGTGAATATGGCCAAAACATTTTATAACATTCTGAACACACACACACACACACACACACACACACACACACACACACACATAAATCTGGGAGGGGCTCATTTCACCTTTGAAGACATCATCATGCCCCTGCCACATTGTTCTCTCTGTTCCCATCCTTCTCACTTTGCTTGTAAGGTTCAGGGTAATCCTTAGACCACATTGCATTTTGCCTTAAACTGCTGAGTAACTCAAAGTTTTCAAGAAAAATTATAACTTTGTTTAATCCCATTAAAGGTAAGTTGAGTTTCTGGTGGCTTTTCTTAATCTGACACTCAGATCCATTTACTTTTTGGAGTTACAAACAGCATATCCATCTTCACTGTGGGCTGTTTCCCTCCCCTCCACCCGCCCTGACCATTAGACAGATGAGACATTGGAGGCCATTGCTACTGTTCATCTCCCAGACAGCAGCTGTCATACTACACAATTGCGGTTAAACCCGATACAAGTACAGACAGTTTTCCCAGTGAACCATGAGATATTTGTAGGTCTGAATTATATATGAGAACACAGAAGAAAAGGTTTGGAGGTGGCATGACAGGGTGGGCATCCAGGGAAGGGGAAGGCACTGATAGCATCTTAGAAAAAGCACACCAGGGTGGGGGGACATATGAGAAGCCTTGGGAAGGGATATGGTACCAACATACACCACGGAAATGTGTATGACATGTAGAGCTGTGAGGAATGATGCAGATGGATACAGTTAAAGTGCTCAGCAAGGAGGAGGCCATGGCGCTGGGTCAGGTCTGCAGGAGGAAGCCATACCTCTGGGTCAGGTCTGCAGGAGGAGGCCATTCCTCTGGGTCAGGTCTGCAGGATCTCAGAAGGTCTACGAAGCACAGCCTCAACTAGCTAGGCTGAGTGACAGAAGCTCCAGCCAAGACACAACCTCTGGGTGAGCTGGGCATGAAGCTGGGCACCTTTACCAGCACCGCCCTTTTTCTTCTTGGAGGTAAGATACAACTAGAGTTTCCCTCCTCTGAAAACTGGACATCCCAAAGGCTCTAAAATCTAAAGCCCTTTTGGAGCTGACGTCATAGCTAACCTACACCACACCTACCCTCATGTGGCAGACTCCAGCCAAAGCACAGAGGAACTAACAATCTTCTACAAAATTATCTTCAGGAAGCATGTATATATTACATAAGTATAACATAAGTGAAAGAGTATTTAGGGTCATGCTTTCATCTTCCTTATGGGAAAGTACTCCTTAATGTGAAGCAGGCCAGAATCCAACCCTTGCAATCTGAAACACTGCTGGTCCCTAGCTCAAGGGGAGGTGACACAGTGAGCAGGGAACAGTTGGCATCCTGCTGGTGACAGTTTTCCCAGTTTCCCACACAGCAGCCAAGGCAAGGGCAAGATCTAGACCTTGTCATTACCAGAGTGTTCAGACCACATCCCTCCCTTGCTTTCCAGGGAATGAAAACAGCTGTTTGCATTGTAGTCCAACCCCACTTTCCACAGCCCCGTCATTTGGTTTGTAGGAACGCCATCCTCTCCCTTCTCTGTCTGAATCCACCAGGAAAGCAGGGACAGCATGGGCTCTGTGCACAAGGAGTCTGGCTTCTTTCCCAGGGGCTGCAGTCTGGCAACTTCATTGAGGACCGGCACACATTGCTTGATCAGCAATTCAAATACCTCCTCCTTTTCCAGAGACAATACCCTTGTGAGTTTTTTCTCTGGCTTTGTGTAGACACTTACACAACCTGAAGTTTAATTGCTGGACACCCTCATTCTCTGGAGCGGCGTCTAGACGAGCAACATAGTTGTGGAACAGTCCCTTAGAAGCCACTTTTGCTGTCAAGCACTGGGCTGCTCACATGGGCCCACAACTAAAGGATGGATAAAAGCCTGGCATCCCTGCCTTCATTTTGTGTTTGCTCTTTGGTTGAAGGCACAGACATGAATTATCGGCCTTTGCCTTTCCAGCTACCTTAAATTCCGGGAAGAACAGAACCTCATGAGCTAGAAGCCCCACCCTTCCAATAAGGGCAGTTATGCATGAAGTTGAGGGTGTACTTTCAGTGACTGACAGATTAGCAACTCTACCAACTTATCAGATTACCGTGGAGCACATGCTGGACCAGAGGACACTGCTGTGTTAAAGACGGCAGGACCACACCTCAGCCAGGCTTGCTTAGTGATGCGTCCCTTCTGCCTTCTAGTTAAACCTTAACCTATGTCACCTTGCCAAAGATAGACTGGGAGGGGTCACCAAACCCCTCGATAGTTCATCTTCCCGACATGGTCCCACTGAATCCATCTGATTTTCACTGTGATTGGCTCTTTATCTGTCTTTAGTTGGTTGGCCGGGGATGGCAGCTGAGCCTGGCCTGTTGCTGCTGCTTCATTAACAGCAGCCTTCGAATCTAGGCTGTGTGAGTCAGAAGTAAGGATCTCCCCTGGGCTGGGAAGCTCCAGGCACAGCCCCTACCCAGCACATACAAGGCTCTGGGTGCTATCCTGTGCACAGAGCTGAGGAATGGGCTCTCTCCAGGACTGTGTTAATTAGGAGGAGCTAATCATCAGATCCAAGGGTTTTCAATTCTTATTCCCTGGAAGCTTGGTAGATGTGTTTTCAAGACTAAAGTCTAAACAGTTGCCTCTTTTGATTGTTTTGATTCTTTTTCTGACCATAGAATCAGGCTTTGGGCTGATGGTAGCCTGAGTCTCCCTGGGCATTAGCCTCAGCTTCTGTTCACCCAAGAGGATCTTTAATGCAAGGCAGAACGTGTTTGCTCTCTGCTCATGGCATTGGTCACCCATGGGATAGAGTTTAATAAACTCCAAGCCCTAGACACAGATTCCTTACCAGCAATTGGCAAACCTTTCCTGGAGTGGGCCAGACAGCAAATACTTCAGACTTTATGAACCAAATAGCCCAGCGGAGCGGTTGCTCTTTCAGCAAGGGTGAAGGTCATTTTTACATTTAAAGGCACACAATTTGTTTTTATAGAGACAGTTGAGACAAAGCAGGCAGTGGTGTTAACTTGGTCCTGGGGGCCATGCCATGCTGACTCAGCTCTCCTTTGCTTTGGACTTCTGGTCACTCTGCATCCCTGTGCTCTGCCTCCCCTTTCCTCTGTTCCTGGCCACATCCCTCAAGAACTCTGCTACTGGGTCCAGGATGTGGCTTATTTGGTAGAGTGCCTACCCAGCATGCAACAGTAGATTCAGCCCTCAGCCTTGCTGAAGATCTCTGCTAGCCAGCTCTCTGTAAGCTGATTCATGCCCTTCCTTCTAGCTGTAGCTCAGACAGCTGCATTTACTTAACAACACAGTGAGCTGGTGTCTCATTCTCTGCTGGGCAGACCCCATTTTTACAGTTGCTTGAGCCCACCTTGTGTGACTCTTCTGTGACCCACGCCATTATCTAACTTTATCTCATTCAACCTAAGCCCACTTTGTTACATTGCTTCACTAGCACATGATATTCTGAAACCCTTGATTTTATAGACCCTTTAAACCAATTTTAATTACAACTTTATTTATATCTGGGTGTGTTGCATGCATATGTATGTGTCTATATATATATATATATATATATATATATATATATATATATATCCATGCAGGTGCTACAGCACACATGTAGAGGTCAAAGAGCCATCTGCCAGGTCCCCAGAGATCTCTATGAATTCCCCCTGAACTCTCTGGGCACAGCAAAAGGCCTGGGATATTCTAAGCACTCAGAAAATACTAAGTAAGCTTGGCTTTTTCTGTACGGAAACAGAAACTCAGGTCAAGAAGATTAATAGGAATAAGTGAAATGTGGAAAACTGATATTTCATTTTGTTTCTATCTTTACTCCCCTACTACCCCAGTTTCCCCTAAATCTCAAACATCTATGTGGAGGCCCCATAGCGAAGCAGATCATTCATTGACTAAACCCATGGCTGCATCCCCTGAATAGATGAAGCAATCAATCAGTCAATCAAATAATTTATGAGGGAGCTGCAGATGGATCTTTCTTTGGGCCCAGCTCACAAAAAAAACAACACTGAGACTTATTATTAATTTTAAAAAGTTTGGCCTATAGCTTAGGCTTGTCCCAATAGCTCTTATAACTTAAATTAACCCATTTCTATTCATCTATGGGTTGCCACGTGACTCCTGGCTTTGATCTCTCCTGCATGTCTTGCTCCCTCTGTGTCTGGCTGGCGACACTACCTTTCTTCTTCCCAGAGCACTCTCTGTCCTGAAGTCCTGCCTAACCTTTTCCTACCTAGCTGTTGACCATTCAGCTCTTTACTAAACAATCACAGTAACACATCTTCCACAGTATAAAGTAATATTAGTAATATTGCACAACAAGGAGCACGGTGGTGCACACTCGCAATCTCACTTCTTGGGAGGCAGAGGCAGAAGGATGGCGAGTCTTGCTCAAGTCAGCTAGGTCTACATAGTGAGAACATATCTTAAGAGGTAAGCAAAACCTAAAGGGGGTCCAGAAGTGTGGTTGTTCTATTGCTCAAGCATTGCTTGGACCTATTATCTTTCTCATTGAATCATCCACTTCGGTTCCTCAGTCTATTTGCCAGTAGCCAAAGGACATCCTACAAACAGAAACCAGAGCCGGTTAGCATCCACCTTCCCACTGGAACAGAACCCGAACTTCTTTATGTGACCTAAAGCATTCTTCTTCTCTGGCTCCTGTGTGCCACATGCTGCTTGCTCAGTGGCTTCCAAACACACTAGCTTTTACAGAGTCCCTTCCACGTGAGTGGAGCTGCTGAGGCCTGATGGTCTGGCCTTCCTTCTGTTGGGGACATGCTGTTTCCCTAACTGGCTGCTCTTGTTCCTTCAGGTCCACCAAAGTCAACTCCTGAGAGATGTCTTCCTACTTCCCGCCAGCTTCTTGCCTCATCCACCTACTCCTTTTGAGGTGACTGGTTATCTTACCAAATCACTGCTTACTGCCCGACTCTAGTCTAAAGTTTCCACAGGGCGGGAATCCTGACTGTCATGCTCTCTAATTCTACGCAGAGCACAAATGATCAACTCAATACTGACTGATAACAGGGCAAAGTCTGTGCTGTGCTCTTTGGAATACTGGAAAAGGTAACTCTTGAGATGAGTGCCACTTCCTCTACTAGTCCTCTGGCAGACTCGGTGGCTCTCTGTCCCTCTTCTCTGAATCCTGCCTGGCTGGAATGACATGGTTCCACCATGTGCTACCGTGAACACACAACATATAAGTACATTTGCTTTCATTGCCTTGCCCTTTAGGACACATCCCTGAAGAGTTTTTAAATGTGATTTGAAAAGCATTTGCTCTTAGGGAAAGAGCCTGGCGTGGAGCCTCATGATTGTACCAATTTCTGAAGGAAACCATTGACTTTCTCTGGGCTTGTTCAGAACACTGGTCCTTGTGAGACTTCGAAGAAAAGGCAGATAAAAGTATCTTAATGAAGTGCCAGACACACCACAAGGGAGGAGTGTCAGGCTGGGGATGTGGAAGTGTTTGTCAGGGTGGGCTGTGGCCTGGTGGTAGAGTACTTGCCTAACATGTTCAAGGCCCTGGTTCAATCCCTAGCATGACAAGACAGTACCAAGCAAAGGAAAAAGAGAAGTGTATGTTCACTCATCCTGGGCTTCTCTCAGCTAGTGAAAAGCCACAGCATCGATGCAGAGAGGTCTGTCCATTCTAAGGCCACAGAGTCTGCAGGAAGGCTGATTGGAGTGTCTGAGCAGAACTTACTGTAACTTGAAGGAGGCGTTCGTCACCGAAAGTTCTCAGTGTCTGCAGGGCAGGTTTCGGTTCAGAATCAAGGATTCTTCAAGATAAAGTAGCATTTATGTTGCAGCTCCATCAGATGAAAGAAAATGGCAAGGCAGGTAGCTTGTGTCTTGTACCGGTTACTTTCTGACTTCTGTGTTAGAAGAGTGTGGGCAAAAGCCAACTAAGGAAGAAGGAGTTTACATTTGCTTATAGCGCCACAGGGATGGAGGGGTGGAGTCTATCATGGCAGAGAAGGCGTGGCATGCTGGTAGAGTAGATAGCTGATCACATTTTCATCCACACATAGGAAGTGCTCACACACACACACACACACACACAACACATACTGGGGGGGGGGAGGTTGGAGGAAGTGTGTAGAAGCTATAAAACCTCACAGCCTCCCCTGGTAGCATACTTCTTCCATCAAGGCTCCACCTCCTAAAGGTTCCATAATCCCCCAAACAGCACTGCCAACTGAAGACCAAGTGTTCAAACGTATGGACCTTTGGGAGATATTTCTTATTCAAACCATAATACATAAGCTTTTGATAAACTGCATGATAACTCACGTTGTTCACTTCCAATAGTCTTTATTATATTTCTGGAGGGATGTGAGCAAGTCGAATAGAATGATGTATTTTGGATTTATCGGATTTATTTTTGAAAACCTGTTTTGCTTGGGAATATGGGAGATATCCTAAACAATCAGAAAATTAAGAAATCTAAAGGTACAGGAATTGCTAGCCAAATCATCAGGCAGGCTCCGTGTTGCAGGAGGCCAGTTTGTTGACAGCTCTGTGCCTCCTATATTCCTGCCATCCGTATGTCATACTCATCTCATGGAAAGATGTGGTTCATTCTGGAGAGAGTTCCTGAACTTGAAATCTGATGCTGCCACACTAAGACTCTTAAATGACTCCAAAGACCAGGAGTGAATTGCTAGAATTCAATAGCAGGGTGGGCTTTGGAGCTAGTGGTTCCCATTGAAGATCTGGCAAAGATCCTTGAATGAAAGGTGCGTGCATGTCGTGTGTGTGTGTGTGTGTGTGTGTGTGTGTGTGTGTGTGTGTGTGTGTATGTGGTAAGTAATTATTGGTATATATTGGCAACTGTCTAGTTTGCTTTCTATTGCTGTGATAAACACCATGACCAAATGTGGGGAGGAAAGGGTTTATTTCATCTTACAGTTGTAGTACATCATGAAGGGAAGTCAGGGCAGGAATCTGGAAGCAGGAATGAAAGCAGAGATCATGGGGAAATGATACCTACTGGCTTGCTCCCAATGTCTTGCTCAGCCTGTTTTTATTACTGTCCACAGCATGCTGTCCCACCCACACTGGTCATTCATTAATCAAGAAAACGCCCCTCACAGACTTGCCTCTGAGACAATCTAATGGAACATTTTTTATTCTGAAAAATTTCCTTCTTCTTAGATGACCTTAAATTTTGTCAAAAAAAAAAAAAAAAAAAAAAAAAAAAAAAAAAAAGGCAATAAACAGAATAGCAATTTACATAACAAACTCTGTTTAAAAGTAGGAAGAATTCAAGAGAACCCTGCAGGGAACGTCTTACAGTCTCCATAGACTGCCCTGCCCTGCACACTCTCTTCCCTGTGTCCTCTCATTTTCAGTGGCTTCAGTTTTGCTCTTGACTCCCCCGTGCCATGTGAGTAGGTTAGGTGAGGCAGCCTCTGACCCAGGATGTGAATCACAGTTGGTCTAATTACCTGCGGGAATTAAACTTCCTTTGCCAGTGATTAGTCTAGGCACAGACAGGGCCTCAAAGTCCAAGAAGAGGCCTAAGAAGTTTTGTTCAAAATTTCCCCCTCAAACAAATATGACTGGGAAAGTACTTCATTTCTTTACTGGGCATCTTTACTCTGTTTGATATCTGAAGGTGCTGTAGCCATCCGGTGGTCATGAATCGTGGCAGCCCTGATGAACTAAGATGGCAAGGTGAAGAGATGATGTGATGGTTAGTTTTGATTGTCAATTTGACTGAACTGAGGAATTCCTATGAAAACAGTTGAGTAGACATCGTCTGTAAAGGGGCCTCCAGGAAAAATCTGGTGTCTGAGTCAATGAATTGAATAGACTCACCCTAAACATGGGCAATACCAATCAACAAGCTTGGAGTCTGGAAGGAATGCGGATAAGAAAGAAGGGGACGGCCCTCCCAGCCACACACTTGAACCTTCTTGAACCGATGTAGTTTGAGCCGCTGTTGTTGCCCGTGAAGGGCAGTCTCCCTTCCTTGGCCATTGGATTAGATCTGCTGCTGGACTCTGAGTGGACTCTAGACCTCCAGCCTCAGATTGCAGTTCCATCTCTGGTTCCTTGTATTCTCAGGGTTCCACCTTCCCAGAATGAACAGCTCCTGGTTTTGCTGACTCCCTGGGCTGCAGATGGACCATTCCACCTCAGGTCAGGCAAGGCAGGCTAATGTACCCCCTCTGAATAATTTTCAGCTGGCTTAGGTCCTGAGAAGCCTGACTACCAGATGGAGGAAGCACATGGGACGTAGCTGGGCTAAAATGTCCCAGGTTTCCAGACCTCTCACTATTCAAGGAATAAAGCACCCTTGCTTAAGAAAGTTTTCTGTGGTCCAATCAGAGCCTCGAGCATCCAGAGACTTCTGACCTTACTCCATGGCAGGGAGGAAAGGAGTTAAGGGGAGAGGATTACCTTGATGAGGATGAAGTCAGGGGAAGTCAGGAGTGTAGGCTTCCAACTCAAGTGGGGCAGATGCCCCACTCTGTCCCTTCCTCCTGGCCAGTTCCAGCTCTGGCTTCTCTTTTCTGGTTTCATCTGGAAGATGACAGGAGTGGGCTGTAAGGTCTGAGGTCTGGCGTCTGAGTCTGAGCATTTCTGTTCTTCCACTTACTGGCTGTGTGTCTGTGGTCAGGGTTTCCTCGTCTCCCAACTGGGCATAATAACAGCCTTTGTTCGGCGTCTTTCTGAGGACTGAAATGGGAATGAGAAACACTTAAGACATTGCCTGGGACACAGTAAAATGGCAAGAAATGCGCTGTCATCTCTGGTGCGATTGAAATCATTTTCTACTCCACAGCATCTCTTTCACTCTCACACTGGGCTTTCCAGTACTGATCCCTTTCTGCTCTTTCTTCAGATTGGGTCTGTCTTGGGTTTTGGCAGTTTTTAGCCCTCAGATTGGACTCTGCACATAGAAGTCTCTCCCTGGGAAGCCAGTGCCTCACAGACTCCCATATTTTCCCAATGTGAGTTTGAGTGACAAGGAGCAAATAAAGAAGACACTGCATGAGAAAGGGAGCCCATTACAACAGCCTCAACTGTTTGCGAGGCTTCTGGGGGCATTTCCTAAGACAGTACATGACAATAGGGGCCATCCAAGACTTGTGTAACAATGACAATGTGTCAGGTTGCCACGGAGACAGAACTGGGTAAATCATAAAGAATACTCAGATAGCAGAGTTCTTAATCTCTGGAACCTTCTCCCCTGAGGAGGCAGAATGGATCAATAGATGCAGAAGGGAACCTCACTTTTATAGATCAGAAAACAGACTGTCAGTGGCCACACGGTTATTACCCACTAGGAATGCTACTTTCTCATTTCTGCACATTCTGCAGAAAACATCTCCTTGATGTTCTCTGGCTCTTTTGGAAGAACCTGGTCTTGGAAAAAAAAGTGTGGCCTTCATTGTTGGGTGGGTGTGTGTATTTAAATTCAGAGGAGGTAACTTCTGCCACAAACTGGAGACTTGCTGACTGTTTCTGCTCATAGCTCATCTTGAGGCTGCTATGTCTGCTGGCAAGGATGCATTTCACCCATAAGCCACTGTGCACCTGTTTATGTAGAACAGGGCAGGCTTGACAGAGTTGTACTGATGTGTTGATAAACTCATCAGCAGAGCCAGAGTGATTCATGACCTATGGAGCTGCCTGTGTTTACTAATATGACTGTCAGGTGGGACAAGGGCCACATGACGTTTCTTGACACTTCAGTGTGAGTGGTCCTTTGGGAGAAGGTAATAGGAAGTTCATTTAACTGTTGAGCAAAGCACAATATAGACTGGAGCTTGAATCTATGTTACACATTTCCTCAGCCCCCACCCACCATCAAACTGAAATCCCATTCACTCACTGCATACAAGGATATTCATGAAGGAGAAGTAAGTTGTTCATAATGTTCTTTGCATCAAATCATTTCAAGCAAGTGGAATCTTCAAAGCGAAATGTTTGTCATGAAGATGGTTCTAGTCTTCACACAGAGCTCCTGGCTTAGAAATTTATCCATGTACTCTGCCTAATAAGCTATAATTTAACAATTAGTTGGCATGAACATTTCTTAACTAGTGCTGCTATTATATTTCTCGTCTTGTTTTTCTGGCAGAGGTTATCACCATCCCACCCACAGGGAGGTAAATAGATAACTTAGGGGACAGACAACATCCTCTTCTCCAGAACTGAGGCACCGCAATTAAAGTGTTCCAAATTCACACCTGCTGAAGAGCAAAGACAGGATGGTCACCCTAGCAACCATGTTCTGTTGCTACAACTGAATATGCCAGTCTGGGAAATCTATAAAGAACAGAAAGTCATTTTGTACATGGTTCTGGAGACTGAGAAATGCTGTCCTCAGATTAGTGCCTGGTGATGGCTTCCTGCTGGTTCATGGCATGGCAGAGGGTATGACGTAGAAAGACAAAGTCAGTGTCCTAGCTCAGCTCTACATCTTATGAAGCCATTGTGCCACCATGGGATCTGTCAATATAGAGCCTCATCCAATCCATGTAGGACTGACTAAAGGCCTAATTTCCAAATATCATCAGCATATGATCCTGCAGGTGAAATTTCCAACCAACAGACTGTCTTTTTCAGAGACCCATTCAAAGAGAAACATAACTGATGAGAAGCCATGCAGTCCTCTGTTGTCTTTGGAACATCTGCCAGATTACTCATCTCCAAGCTCATACTCATCTTCCCGACTTCCTGGATTCCGTGCATCATTCAATGTGCACATCAGTGTAGCAGCTGATGTTCTACAACAACACTGTTGGGACTCAGACACCCAGGGCTGGCAATGCCCTAGCATCTATGTACAAGCTCCCACTTGCACACAGGGCCAGCGTTGGCCAGTCCCCAGATTCTTCTTGTCGCCACAGTGTCTGGCTTATGAGTGGAAGTTACATACCTTCCCACCCGTTTCTAACAGAGGTTGTATTGATGTCAAATCAGCTGTTGTAGTGAAACCAAAATGCCAGTCTGCTTTCCACAAAGTCTTCAGCTCAAGAACCACTTAACTGACTGTCTGACGTAAGTGATGTCTCAGTCACCAACACCCTAATTTTAGCCATGCGTATCAGCTCCGATTTGTGGAGCTGCAGCTTTGTTGATGTCAGCAGTGGCTTCCTGGCATTAATCTGGATTTTTAGAAGGTACTAAAGCAATGATGGGACCCCTGGAAAATCCACTCGGATTAAAGACTAAATCCACTTCTCTCTCGGGCTTTGTCCTGATCTCCGTGCTGGTCAGAGTTCTATCATGGAGCATGTGGTCTTTATGAAGAGAAAAAAGGTTATTTGGGTCACAATTTTGAAAGCCTAAATCCATGATTGATTGGCCCTGTCACTTTCAGCCTGTGTCGTAGTTACAGTCATAGCATCAGAATGTGGCAGAGGAAAGCCACATATTTGATGGTTGGGAAGCAAAAGAGTTAGGAGCGGGTATGGGTCAAGGGCATGACCCAATGACCCAAAGGCCTCCAACTAGGCCAGCCTCAGGGACTTCATCACCTCTTCACAGTGCCTCTTGGGAGATCAAAGACCACAAACACATGAGCTGTGAGGGATGGTTATGATCTTCAGTACAGTTTCTCCCCCCCCCCCCCCACCAATTCTCCTGTACACAAACACCATCTTCTCCTTTGGATCTACCCAGACATTTTAGAATTTTCTACTTTCAAAACCCCTAGGAAATATCCCATTCTACAACAATCTGAACAATGTTCTTCAGAAGTATCAGTCATGAAATGGCAGGGGATGGTAGTGGTGAGATGGGGCACTGAGGATTAAGAAATTGTTACAGCTTGAAGGACACCAAGGAGACACAACAGGAAACACAATGTACTGGTGTGATCTGGATGCAGAAACCAGAGAATGAAATGGCTGGGCACAAAAGTGAAATTGTGTGGTTATGAACTCAACCATGATCATGTAATTCTAAGGGAAGTTGGGTGGAAAGCACATAGGAACTCACTGCTGTCTCTTTGGAATCTTCTACTAATCTAAAACTCATTCAAAACATTTTTAAAATAGTAAAAATCGTAAATTAGGAATTTCAGCTATGTGACAATAAATGAAGGAATATACCCCAAAGTAGTGCCATACAAGCACTATATGTGTGTATCTATGTATGTTTGTATACACACACATATATATATATGTATATATATATACATATATATATATATATTTGCCTAGTGTATTTGTAGGTTGTAAGGTACAAAGTGGTGTATATTTTGTATACTATACATATACGGACCTAGAACACAAGGTACATATACATGTATATATTGTATGTATAGTAGTGGTTTGTACTACAGTTTTTCATACTTAGTATACACACACACACACACACACACACACACACACACACAGTCTAGATTAATGTGAATACCAATGAGAACAAAATGACAACATTGCATTAGATAGTATTAAACACAAGGTCCAGGGGGAAATACATCAAAGGAGAAATAAATCATTTCAGTTCAATAATAATTATCAACCACAAATGAGATATGTCTGGCATGAAACACTATCCATCCAACGAAATGTCTTCATGGAGTCTAAGTCTGAGCTGGAGAACGTGTAGACAGTGTTAGCAAAGTAGGAGAGCTGATGGTTTCAGCACACCACATCCAGTCAAGCAGACATAACACGTATAATTGGGTAATAAGAGAAATAAGGTTGATTAACTAGATATGTCAAACTTTTTAGCCAACAGGGGAATGCGTTTTCTTTACAAAGCCTAGGGGGAATTTTTCAAAATTGATCATAATCTACACTTTCGCTCGTTTTTGAAGGGGAAAGAATGTACAGACTCTCATTTGTGGTTGCAGGGCGAAACAGCTACAGATTAACAATTGGAAGTAGCAAGAAGTCTGAACATTTAGAAATGAAGGGAAGAACATTGTCCCACAAATACTGTGAGAGAAAATTTAAAATGTCAGTTACAGAACGTTTCAATGGAAATCAAACCAAGATTAGGTTCAAAACAACAGAATTTAAATCAAAATCATTTTCGAGGCAAACCAAAAAGCTTTCATTTCATAAAATGAATAAGAAAGCCCAAATAAATGGTCATGTCAGCAAGATGAAGTCAAAGCAACAGAACGGCCAAATGTAGGAAGAGGGAATGAAGTGATCAGATGAACAGAGAAAAGAAATGGAGTAATAGGTGGTTCTTTCAAAAACAAGATACATACATTTTTATTCTCACAAAAACTGAGCAAATGAAAGAACAAATGCCAGTGTTTAAGGAGGAGAAGGTGTTTTGATCAAGATACATTATATCATGCCTGAAATCCTCAAATAAAAATATGCTTTAAAAAGGAAAAAACAAGAAGCAATGAAAGTAAAGAGATGCTTTAGACATTGAAATCTAACAAAATGAGAAATGTTCAGGAAAAACAAGAAACAAAACAAAACAAAATCCTAAGATGTCTAAATGAGGAATTCAGGAAGCATGACACCTCTGCTAAGTAAGTACAAAGAAAGTCAAGGGGTTGGGGATTTAGCTCAGTGGTAGAGCACTTGCCTAGTAAGCGCAAGGCCCTGGGTTCAGTCCTCAGCTCAAAAAAAAAAAAAAGAATGAAAGAAAAGAAAGAAAGAAAAAAAGAAAGAAAGAAAGAGAGAGAGAGAGAGAGAGAGAGAGAGAGAGAGAAAGAAAGGAAGGAAGGAAGGAAGGAAGAAAGAAAGAAAGAAAGAAAGAAAGAAAGAAAGAAAGAAAGAAAGAAAGAAAGAAAGAAAGAAAGAAAAAGAAAAGAAAGAAAGAAAGTCTCAATGAAAAAAGATTTGAGAAATAAGGCTTATGAGAACTCATTCAAGCCGACACCTGTGCTACCCAGAGTAATGATGACATTCTTCTACAGTTTCTACCAGAAACTTCAAGTTTGAAGTTTCAAGTTGAAGTTTCTACCAGAAACTTCAAGTTCCACGGTTTAGGAATGTACACCATTTTTAATTTTGTGCATAGTAGAAGGTAGATGTGCAAGTCTATTCTTTCCCCATAGACACAAAGAGACTTAGTCCAGTCCCCCTTGCCTTAGCATCTGAAGCCTCACAAGTGGATCTCAAGGTCAGGTTGCTGAGATGCTCCCAGCTTCCTTCCTGTTGCAAGTATCATGGCCATGAATATTTATCCATTTATTTGGATATTTGAGTTCTTTGGGTTGTTTTAAGTGTTTTCCTCATTTTAAGTATACAAATCTTGTATATTTTTTGTTTAATTTTCCCTTAAATGTCTTATTTAGAATAATAATAAATGATCTATAATTTATTTTCCAAATTATTCATTCATTACAAAAAGAAAAGCAATTAATTCTGTATATTTGATTCCTCATCCCTCCCCACATTGTATGACTGAATTTTCATTGGATTTCCTGCACAGACCGTGGTTTTGAATATTATTCCTTTGTACCTAGTACATTTGTCATAAAATATATTTTTCTTGCTTCATTTCATTGGCTATAATCTCTAGGATGTTATAGAATAAAGGTGGTATGTATAGACACCTTTATCTTCTGATTTTGGATGCTAAGCAGAGTGCTGCCACTGAATATGATGTGGTACTGGGGGGTGATTTCTGTTCTCCTCTAACATCTGTCTAGTTTGAGTGTCTGCTTTACGTTGGATTTAGCGTTCCTTCTGTTTGTAGTTTTAATGAGTTTTTGTAAGTCAGCATGAGGTTTTCCTTAAGTGTTTGATACAATTAGAATTTCTTTTTGGAGAGAAAATATTCTACTATGAATTAAGCAATTTCAGTACAATTGTACTTATTTATGTTTTCTAAATATTTTACAGAGTCGGTTTTGGTAATACATTTCTATATTTGGTACTGTATTTCTAAAGGGACTTTTCTATTTTACGTCAACATACTTATTAGTGTGAATTGTTTGGAATCCCCTTCCATGTCAGTGGGATCTGAACTGTCGCCCCTGGATTTCATGGACCACGTGTTGAGTGTCTCGGGTCTATAGTCGCTGGCAACAAAAGGATGTCAGATCTTGAATTTGAAGAATTTTCAGTGTTTGTCTATGTACAGCCATAATGAGGTGCCTTGGTGAGGAACCCAAATCTAGACATGAAATCATATGCCTGTTATATAGAGAGCCTGAAGACAATTGCAAACAAATTTAAACTAATTTTGTATGTGAAGATGTTCTTTGGTGGTCTAAGGTCACCACAAAATGTTTCATTTGGGAAACCTTTTGGGGTTTGAATTTAGGAATACAAGATATTGTACTTGTGTCTTGCCCTCTTTTGCTGGATTTGCCCTTCTTATGGGCAGTATCAATTCTATTTAATCTCTTCAAAGTGCCAAACATCACCTTTACTAATTTTATTTCCTTTTTATTGGTTTCTGTCACATACCCTTAATGGAATTTGCTGAGGATTGCAATACCCTTCTTTTTAAAATTTAATTTTAAATATTTTTAATTTTTCCCATAGTGAAATATTATATTTATATCATTTCCACCCCTCTCTCTCCTCCCTTCAACTTGCCCCATGCACCTTCACTCTCTCTCAATTTCACCACATCTTCTTCTATAGTTATTACACACACACACACACACACACACACACACACACACACACACACCACAGAGTCCATTTATTGTTACTTGTATGTACATGTGTTTAGGGCTGAACCATGGGACTAGATAATTTTTTTGGTGGCCTGTCCCTGGAGAAAACTAATTCTCTATCTCTCAGCAGCCATTCATCTAGAGGTGTGGTCTTAGGAAATGTTCTTCATCCATATGGGTATGTCAACTGGTGTTGTCATTATGCCAGCCTTATTTAGGCAGATGTGTTGTTAAGGTTTCATGGGAGGCCGCTTCCCTGTCATGTCTGGAAGAAGCAATCTCGCAACAGCCACCATGATCCTCTGGCTCTCACAATCTTTCTATCCTCTATTTTGCAATTTTCTTGGAGGTGTAAGGATTACAAAATGCATATGTATCAGTTGGAATTTGCCACCTCAAAGCCACTTGCCCTCTATATAGTGACCAGTTGTGGATCTCTGCAACAATGACCATTGGTTGCAAAAAAAGGAGCTTCTTTGATGAGGGATGAGAGCTTCACTTATCAGTGAGTAATAGGGTAAGTATTTAGAACACAATGAGAAATTATCTTGTTTACAAAATTAGCAGAAGTAGTTTCTCTTCTAGGATCTATGAGATTTGAGTAGGTTTGCAGTCCTGGGCACGAGTTCTCTTCTGTTGAGCTGGCTTCAGATTCAGTTGCCTAACTATTAACCTCAAATAGTGAAAAAAAGTGAAAGTGCCACTGTTATGCTGTCAGTGGTATCTTACCATGCTGGACATTGCTGTGGTTCATAGACATCACAGCTGGGTATGACTACTGGTTGCTTTGCCTCCCTTGCAGCTTGCATAGCACCTTCAGATACTACAAGAGCCAGTCCTCAGGGAGGAGGCTTCCAGGTCAGATCCAGCTCAATTCATCAAGCCCTATGTCCAAAGTGCATTGTGTCTTCAGCAATAGTTTCTGGGAGGCAACCAGCAGCAATGGCAATAGCCTATATGGTCTGGGGAGCATCTTGGGCTGTTCTGATCAATGGATCAATTGAAAGTTTCTCATGCCTGTCACTGGGAGGTTTTGCTAAGCGTTTATGGCTCTCAGGAGGAACATTATTACTCCAAGTGGCATAACTTCACTTAAATTATTTATATATGGATACACAAACTCATATATTATATATGTATTTCAATTAAACATAAATAATATTTCCATTGTGGTTTTTTTTCTCAAACACCCTTACCATTTTTTATCTCTCTGTCTGTATTACCCTCCCCTACTATTTTTTTCCAGGACCATGGGTTTACTATCCTATAGCTGGGAACTTTCTCTCAAAATGTCCTGTGTGTGGCTGGATCTCTTAAATGTGATATGTAAGGATCTCTGTTCCCAGGAGGGACTCGCGTCAGCTCCCTGGTTCTGTCAAAGGTTTTCAAATGTGTGCTAGAGCTGGAGTTACAGGTGGCTGTAAGCCTCCCAACACAGGTGCTGGGAACAGAACCTAGGTGTTCTGGAAAGTGCTCATAACCACTTAGTCATCTCTCCAGCACTTTTATTCTGTTTTCACTAGAAGGTGTCCCACTGCTGCCTTCTGACTCGAACTAAGCAATCTTTTCTGGTTATCATCATGGGCAGCGCTGCTCGCACCCCCACCCCATTCTGTGCTGTCCCGAACTGAGCACCTGTTCATGCTGTAGCAAGGAATTGTCCTTGTCCATCTCTCATCCTGTTGCTGCCTCACCTTGCCTCTCTGCACTCCGCTCTGCCATTCTTCCACCAGGTGCTGTGTGTTCTCAGGGTTGGGTGAGTTGCCTCCTTACGCAAGTTCTGGTGGCAAGAAGGAATAATCTCTAAAACACTGATTTTGTCATCTCCGTTGAACACTGGGTTCAGTGGAGATTTCAACCTGAAATTGTGTGTTTGTGTGTGTGTGTGTGTGTGTGTGTGTGTGTGTGTGTGTGTGTGTATTTGGTGTTTTAGTTAGGATTTCTATTTCTGTGATAAACATCGTGACCAAACGCTTAGGGAGGAAAAAGTTCACTTCATCTAATATTTTACAGTCCACCATCTAGGAGAGTCAGGGCAGGAACCTGGAGGCGGAAACTGAAGTGGAAGCCATGGAGGAACACGGGTTACTAGCTTGCTCCCTGTAGTTTGCTTTCTTATACAATCCAGAACCAATAGCCCAGGGTAGCACTGCCCACAGCGAGTCAGGTCCTCTCACATTACTCATTAAATGAGAAAATGTCCCACAGACTTGCCTGCAGACCAGTCCAATGGAGGCATTTTTTCAAGTGAGATTCTCTTTTCCTAGATGACCCTCGCTTGTGTCAAACTGGCAATAAAACTGACTGGGACATTTGGGATATTTCCATGTGCTTTAGCAATTAATGCTGCCCTGGATTTTGTTTTCTGATATTAATAACATGAATCTGAGCTGAGGCTAGCTCAGTGGCAAGCACATGTCCAGCATCCACAAGAACCTGGGTTCCATCCCCAACACCAAATCAATGGTGGTGGTGGTAGTGGTGGTGGTGATGATGATTATAAACAAGGTACTTTCTGTTTTGGCGTGCATTTATTTGTGTATCCTTTGAATGTGAACCTTCTGAGGTACTTCTGTTTTCCCTGTGTCCTAGTACACAGAATATGTCCAACCTGTTTTAAGATGCAAGCTCTTGGCTTCTTCCTGTTTAAGCAACTTCCAGTTTACTTTTCTGGTCCATGTACCAACTTCTCGACTTTCTATAAGAGTAAATATCTTATTTTCCTCTGTTTTGCTATAGAGAGAGTGCATGGTTATTTTCTCTATGAGCTAGCAAGTTTCAAATCCTGTTTTAATTCAATTACAGTTTAATTTCAACCCTTTTTACTGTTTAATTATCAATCTCCAGCAGAAAATAGTCTCCACGGATTCTCTTCCTTTCAAGGAAGAAATGAGAGATTTCTCTCTCCTTTTTCATTTCCTATTTTATCAAGAAATGGCATTTTGGGAGGCCTCTTTTTACTTTTTACTCATTTAAAAACCTAATCTTTTCTTTCAAAATGAATTATGGAATTTTCACAGCGCTTTTTAATTGTATTTTGTTTATTTAGGCTTAGAGATGGGTATTTAAACAATTTCAGATTTCATTCCAAAACTTTTTATTTTTCCTATTCCACATTTCTGAGCCGCTTTCAAACCTAGTTACTGTTTCTTATGACATCCAAGTTCATCTCTAGGTGACATTTTTGGGGATAGGCTTGTGGCTTGTATGCTTAATGGACAGCAGTATATCTGCAAATTCTTTCTATTATCTTCACGCATGAATAATGTTCCATCCAGGAATGCATGGTATAAACATTCCTCGAGAGGCTTGTGGAGCACCCACAGCTCTAGGCATCCATCCTGAAGACCAGGAGTCTCAGTCTTGTCTGTGCCTGTTTCCTTGCAAGAGAGCAAGGCAGCTTACTTTTTTTTAAAATTTTATTTTACAATATAATTTAATTCTACATATCAACCACAGATTCCCTTGTTCTCCCCCCTCCCGCCCCCTCCCCTTCCCATCTCCTCCAGGGCAAAGACTCCCCGGAGGATTGAGATCAACCTAGTAGACTCAGTCCGAGCAGGTCTAGTCCCCTCCTCCCAGGCTGAGCCAAGCATCCCTGCATAAGCCCCAGGTTCCAAACAGCCAACTCATGCAATGAGCATAGGACCCGGTCCCACTGCCTAGATGCCTCCCAAACAGATCAAGCCAATCAACTGTCTCACCTATTCAGAGGGCCTGATCCAGTTGGGGGCCCCTCAGCCATTGGTTCATAGTTCATGTGTTTCCATTCATTTGGCTATTTGTCCCTGTGCTTTATCCAACCTTGGTCTCAACAATTCTCGCTCATATAAACCCTCCTCTTTCTCGCCAGCTGGACTCCCGGAGCTCCACCCGGGGCCTGGCCGTGGATCTCTGCATCCAGTTCCCTCAGTCATTGGATGGGGTTTCTAGCACAACAATTAGGGTGTTTGGCCATCCTATCCCCAGACTGCTGGCAATGGTCGAGAGGCAGCTAACTTTATACAGTGAGCTTCCTGCTTTCCTCACAACTTCAAAATGTGATTTTAGTTGTGAGGGTTTGACTTAGGTAAGAATGGATCCCAGATAATGAACCATAGAATCATGGGAAGCCTACTAAGCTGACCAGGGAGCTCTCTTGCAAAGAAACACAGGCACAGACAAGGCGGAGACTCATGTTCTCCAGGATGGATGCTGAGAGTCATGGGAACTCCGCAAAACTTAGGGAATCACAATGATGACCACGGTGGGAACTTCGGGGAAACCAGCTTGACTTCATGATGAATGAAAACCATGTGGACCTCAGTATGTACAGGGCTTCAAGTCCCAGCTCTGTGTCTGCAGAGTCAACCGACTGGATTGAAAATACAAAACACTGCCTGTGTACTGAGCATGCACAGTCACCATACTGATGCAGTGTTTGAATGATGCTTGCATCCTTTTAGGCATTATAGCTCATCCAGAGATGAATGGAGTATGCAGGAGGATATTCATGAGTTCTGTAAAAGTTCAGAGCAAGAGCCTTGGTAGTTTATGGATTTGGGTGTCTATGGATGCCTTAGAACCAAATCTCCAAGGCTTTGTTCTCAAGTCTCAGCACACAGTCCCTAGAACTCTTGTAATTTCCTAAATGATGAGGGTACTAGAAACATCTTTTGTTTTACTAGTTCATTGGTTCTCAACCTTCCTAATGCTGTGACCCTTTAATAAAGTTCCACATGTTGTAATGACCCCCAAACATAGAATTGTTCTTCTTGCTACTTCATAACTGTAATTTCACTACTGTTATGAGTTATAATGTAAATATCTGTGTTTTCCAATGGTCTTAGGTGACCCCTGTGAAGGGATCATTTAACTCCCAAAGGGTCACTACCCACAAGTTGAGAACTGCTGTGCAAATTGATCTCTGAGTACAGTTTGTGACTAAAGTTCCTTGGAATTTTCTGGCTTAAGACCTAATTTGTCAACTCTTTTTGAATGAAATAATATCTTTACCAATTCTTTGAGAAATGCATATAAATATATGTTAGTCATACTCATTCCCTTTCCTAATTTCAAGATATACCTGTCCTACCCATCTCCAACCCTGAGTCCTTTCCCTCACTAACACCATCACATTGAGTTTGTGCTGCCCAACTAGTATTGAAAGTGCAGTTGACCTATCAGAGGCCATTAAAAACAAAACAAAACAAAACAAAAAAAAAACTGTCTCACTACTGGCAATCAATGCCAGTAACTCCTCAACTAGTGGTAGGATTCCATGCCTTCCTTCATTCCCTCATGAAGGAAAGTATGGTCTGGCTTGAGCTTACACAGGTCTTGTTAATGATGTCACAATGACTATGATTGTTCAGATTTGCAACAGGCTTCTTGTAGCCAGAAAACAGTTTTCTTGAAGTTATCCACCACCTCTGGCTCTTACAATCTTTCTGCCTCTTGATCCTTGTGGGAAGGGGTGTGATACACATGTCCCATTTAGAATGGAGCACCCCACAGTTTCTTCTCTGTGTCTTGATCAGTTGGGGGGAGGTGTCTTTGTGTTAATTGCCAACTACTGCAAAGATAAACTTTCCTGATGAAGACTGAGAAATACACAGATGTGGGTATACCAACAAGTCATCAGGAGTTCCTTTAATCTATGTCCGTATAGCAGGATAATAGCATTAGGTTTCCCCCTCAGAACCTATGATCTATCGAGCCACAGATTCTTGACCCCTTTGACAGTGCCAGGCATGGGTTCTATTTCAGGGAGCGGACCTTAAATCTACTCAGAAAGTAGATGGTTACTCCCATAACGTTAGTACCGTTATTGTACCAGCGGAAGTATCTTGTCAGCCAGCCACTGTTGTAGTTTGCAGAAGTGATAGGTGACAAAGAAGATTCAGAACAAGGGGCTGGTGACCAGAAAGAAAACAGGGCCTGAGTAGGTGCTTGGGATTATAAGACCTACCATCTATCCTCTGGAGAAGGATAAGAGACTGGAGATGGAGTCATTGGATCATGCCCATGTAACCAAACCTCCACCCAAAGATTCCATGTGAAGTGGTTCTAAGAGCTTTCTGACCTGCTGAACTAGAAGAAGCAGATGGTAGGTGCTCCACGCTCCTCCCCATGTCTTGGTCATAAGCACTTTTCCATCTAGAGGCTCCTGAATCACATTCTGTGTGTTTATGTAATATAGTAAATGAATGCTTTTCAGGGTTTCTGAGGAAGAAGTCATGGTAACATCTGATGTAAATCCGGATGGTCACAACCATAGGCAAGTGACAGCATGCACTTGTGGTTGTCCTGTGCACAGCAGGGACTCTTGTGGGAGAATGAGCCTCTAGCCTGTAGGAGCTGATGCTGCCCTCCTAAGGCTGCTTAGCTAGCTGCTGGGGAAGTGCCTAGAGGCTCTTGGGAAGGCACCACCACAGAGGCATTCACTACCTCAGGCAACACCAGAATTAAATTGAATTTCAGGACACACAGATGGGGTTCATTGGGAATTGGAGAACTAGTTAGTGTCTGAATATAAAGCATACCACATATTTGGTGTCAAGAGTGTGGTGTGGGTTGTAGGGGAAAAAGAACATGTTTTGTGTGTTTTAGGAAAGTTAGTGATGTAGTGGGATACCTGGCTATAGTCAGTTGGTCCATATTCCCTCAGGTTTATGTTTCAGCTGCAGTTAAAGTGAAGAAAATAAAATCACAATAGAATTTCAGGATACTTCCTTCCTATGGAAAAAGTACTGCTTCTGAACACAATATATGTGCACTTTACTATTTTGTAAAGGTTGTCCTTCATATTATGTTCCATCTATACAATCCATATCTTCAGAACAACATTTGCACATTACTTGAGAATATTGCAGTAAAATATTAAATGTTGAGTACATTGCTATACCCGTGTAAATACCATGTGATTAAATCTCTTCTTTCATGTACTCAACCATTCCCTCCATTTTTTTTTTTTAAATAGGAAGAGATGGTATTGTGATATTGTTTCTGGAATTTTACCATTTCCATTGAATCTACTTCTGCTTCCTGTTGAGATATTTCTCCTGGGCTGACACTGTTTTCAGAAAGACATAGAGTGGGACCAGGTCTTGATCAGCCTGAATCTCTGTATGCCGTGTGTCTCCAAGCTGCCCTCTCTAAGACCTTGGAGGAAAAAAAAAAAAACGTGGAGTGGGAGAGCAGTGTCACAATCCGTACCCAGCTGGTCTGGATTATCTACCCTCTGAGGTGTATCCGCTGGCGGCCCCTGTCTCCATTATAAATCATCTCCCTGATGAACAGCAGCCCAGACTGGGGCCTGATTCATTGGCTGGGTGCTGCTACCTGGCCGCAGGAGAAGCCTGTATCTCAGCCCTGTAATAGTCATCATGCTCGAAGAAGCCTTACATTTTTGAACAGTTACATAGTGTCCTCCGCTGAAGAAAGAGGAAGTCTGGAGTTGGTTTCCGGCAGCTAGCAGAGAGCTGTTGCCTCTCTTTGACATTAGCAAGGTTTGTCAGCTTGTTAATCTTTAAGGGGATTTGGGCTTGAAATTTTTGGAGGGTGGCGTTTGAGGTGAGCAGGGTAGTTAGAAGTCTCCAGTATGGTTTGGGGAAATAAAATAGATGCCCATGTTTTTTATGGCCATGATTCCCACTTGGTCCTGGGTTTCAACTCCTAAGTTTATGGGAAAGGAAAACCACAAGTTATTGGCTAGTGTACGCACTATAATAATAGCATCTACCCTTTCCTTGATCACATTCAAGTCTGTTTCCATAGTTCTGAAGTAGCAGAAGCAATCAATAACTGCAATATAAATCACACGTGGATAAACATTCAGGCGTTAGACTTTCTGCTTCCTCGAGGCCAGTATTAACGGATAAGTTGCCCAAGACAGTTTTCTCCTTCGTTATTTCTCTGCCAGCTGCCCCATCACCAATTAAGACTTGATGAACACGTAGAATTAGGAGGCAAGTAGATGAACCGCCCTTCGTGGGAAAGCTTTCTCCTGATAAATTTGTTTAACTTGCAAAAATCACATTTGGGGTGAGAGACCCGACAGAAGGGAGGGACAAGGTCTCTCTGGAGACATGCCTTTCCCCTCTGCCTTAGCAGTTAGTCTCTGACAAACACAGAGTTGCCTGGAACAAACATGGCTGAGATGCAGTGCACCTGGTGGCCATCCACAGCTTGTAGCTTTGGTTGGGACAATGACCCTGCTGTGTCTGACCTAAGGGGGCAGAGGTAGAAAGGACAGCTGCCTCCACAGATGCCAGGCTCCCTGGGGTGAGCAGAAGCTGCTCAGAAACCATTCTTGGGTTTTTCTTTCTTTTGTTTTTTTTTTTAATTGAAAAAAAGTTTTTCATACAATATATTTCGATTATGTTTTCCCCCGACTCCACCCCAGTTCTCTCCTGATCCTCCCCATCTCCCTACTCATCCAATCTTATGTTCTTCTTCTCTCTCTTTCAGAAAACACACAGAACAACAACAAGAGAAACAAAAGGAAAAAGAAAGCAAACAAGAAACACACCAAAACCACGAAACAAAAATCAAATCAAAGACCAATAAGAAAAAAAAAAGCCAAAATGAAACAAAAATTCCACAAAATGCCATTGAGTTTGTTCATATTGGACAACTACTACACAACCCCTTAGGACAGTGTATGCCGTGAAATGGGATTAATACACCCAGTGAGACCCCACTGTAGAAAACAGATTTCCCCTTTGCCAGCAGGTACCAATTGCAGATAGCTTCCTGGTTAGAGGTGGGACCCCATGTCTATTTGCCCCTCTCAGTGCTGGGATCCTATCTGGCTTAAACCTGGTGCATGTCTCTGCAAGTTCACATGCGCATCAAACCGGTGTGTCTGGAAGACACTGTTTCCTTGAAGTCATCTGAAGCATGAATCTTAAAAGGTCTTATTAATTAAATCAAACCTGAGCCAGGTATTTGGGGTAAATGCTGGAAGGTCAGAGAACCAGAACAAGCCATAGCCACCTCACCTCGCCAGTTCCTCAGCTGGTCCTGTTTCCTCAGACTGGAAGCCTCTGAGTCCTCATCCAGAATGAATCTCAGCTGAACTGTTGCTAGAAGCCTAAAAGCTTAACCAGCCAAATGCTTCTAGTTTCTGGTCCTCACGCCTTATATACCTTTCTGCTTTCTACCACCACTCCCTGGGATTAAAGGCTCGCTTTCTGGGATTAAAGGTGTGTGTCACCATGTTTGGCTGTATCCTTGAACACATGGATTTCTGCCTCTGGAATGCTAGGATTAAAGGTGTGAGTGCCACCATTTTCTAGCCTTTGTATCTAGTGACTGTTCTGTCTCTGACCCCAGATAAGTTTATTAGGGTGCACAATATTTTGGGGAACACAATACCACCACAGTCATCCATCTCTAGCTCTTACAATCATTCTGCCTCCTCTTCCACATAGATATCTGAGCACTGAGTAGAGGAGTTTGGTGAAAACATTCCATTTAGACTGAGAGCTCTAAAGTCTCTCACTCTCTGCACATAGTCCAGTTGTGGGTCTCTGTGTTAGTTGCCATGTACTGCAAGAAAAGTCATCTCTGATGTGGGTTGAGCAAGACGCTGATCTATGGGTAGAGCAGAATGGCACTAAGAGTCATTTTATTGCTATATTCCTTTAGCAGAATAATAGTAATTGCTTTTCCTAGTCCTGTCTCGGGTTCTTGGCTACTTTAGCAATGTCAGGTATTGGTCCCATCTCATGGAGTGGGCCTTAAATCCAATCAGAAAGTGGTTGGTTCATCCCATATTTCTGCTACTGTTGTACTGGTGTATCTTGTAAGCCAGTCACTGTTGTAGATCACAGGTTTTATAGCTGAGAGACATCGATAATTGCCTTTCTCCTCTGGTAGCATGCAGAGTACTTTCCACCACCACGAACGCTAGTCAATAAGGGTGAAACTGCTAATTAGGTATCATCTTGCTGTCTCTGTGTTCTATTACATAAGTAAGTGATGTCTCTGTGTTCTATTACATAAGTAAGTGTTGCCTTCCCATCAGGTTGTGGACAGCAACAATAGCCTTGGCAATAGCCTGTAATGTTTGGAGGTTCCCAGGGGGCCCCTTTGGCCAATGACTTAACAAGATGTAACCTATTCTTTGCACTGGAGGTTTGACTTGATGGCATAAGATGTCTAGTGGGTACATTGTCTCCCCCACCCATTTGATGACTCTATTTAGAAGCCTTTCACATTTATTTATCTTTTAGGAAGCTTCTGAAGTAGTTGGTTTCCACACAGTTTTTCAAATGGTCTTTACTCTTAATTGTTCCTGTTATATTCTCTCCTTGGCTCTTCTCTCCCATCCTCCTCCCCATTAATCCTCCTATTCTACTTCCTCCTTTGCCATTTCAAAAATATTTTTCTATTTTCCCTTCTCTGAGAGACTCTCTTCTCCTCCCTCGTATCTTAGTAGGTACCTAACCTCTCTGGTTAATCAGACTGTAGCAAACACTGAAAGTTTGAAAGCTAGCATCTACATAAAGGAGAAAACATACCATATTTGCCTTTTGGGGTCTGAGTTACTTCACTCAGGATAATCTTTTTTTCTCGATCCATCTATTTGCCTTTGAATCTCATGATTTCATTTTTTTTTGACAGCTCAGTAATATTCCATTATGTAGATGTACCAGATTTTCTTTATTTATTCTTCCAGACATCTAGGCTGTTTCCAAATTTTGCTATTATGAATAGAGTATCAATGAACATGGTTGAGCAAGTCTCTGTAGTAGTATGTAGAGTCTTTTGGGTATATACTCAAGAGTAGTATAGCAGGATCTTGAGGTAAATGGATTCCTAGCTTCCTGAGGAACATCACATTGATCTCTATAGTGGTTGTGGTGGTTTGAATAAGAATGACCTCCATAGGCATGTGTATTTAAATGCTTAGTCACCAGGGAATGGCACTATTTGAAAAAGGTTGGGAGGTATGGCCTTGTTGGGGGAAGTGTCACTGGGGGTGGGCTTTGAGGTTTCAAAAGTGCATGCCAGGCTCAGGGATTCTCTCTCTCTCTCTCTCTCTCTCTCTCTCTCTCTCTCTCTCTTCTCTTCTCTTCTCTTCTCTGCCTATGAATCAGGTGATCAGGATATAGCTCTCAGCTGCTGTTCCAACATCTGCCTGCATGCCTCCATGTTCTCTTCTATGATGATAATAGACTAAATCTCTGAACCTGTAAACAAAACCCTAATTAAATGCTTTCTCCTATAATAGTTGCCTTGGTCATAGTGACTCTTCACAGCAATAGAACAATGACCAAGACAGTGTCTGTACAAGTTTGTACACTCATCAGCAATGATATATATATATGTATATATATATATATGTATGTATGTATATACACATATATGAGCTGATATTGGTTTTATTGATCTTAACCATCCTAACTGGTGTAACATGGACTCTCAAACTAGTTTTGATTTGCATTTCCCTGATGACTAAAGATGTTGAACATTTTCATAAAGACTGCTTAGCCATTTGTGTTTCATCTTTTGAGAACTCTGCTTAGTTTAGTACACAATTTTTAAATGAGTTTTTTTTTCTGTTGTTGATGAACATTTTTTTAAGTTCTTTATATATTTTAGATATTAGCCCTCTATTAGCTGTGTAATTGGTAAAGTTCTTTTCCCTTTCTGTAGTCTGCCACTTTGCCTGAATGATGGTATCCTTTGTCATGAGGACCCAATTAATAATTGTTTTTAGTGTCTGTGCTGTCAGTGGCTGTTTAGAAATCCTTTTCTGCGACAATGAGAACAAGCCTATTCTCCACTTCCTCATCTATCAGATTCAGGTTATGATCTTATGTTAAAAGTGTACTTCCTTGAGTGCTAATGAAACCCTACTTCGTGAGTCACGGTTTGGACATGCAGTAAGTGGATAAGGATCTCCCATGAGTGGCTGGAAGAGAAAATGAGTCATATTTGTAATTTATATTTAAGCTAGAGCCACTGTGTATAGAATTTTCTGTAGTTGGAAATTTTCCTGTGTTCCAGCCTGCCAGCGGGCGGGACAAATCTCTCCCACTCTTGTCCCCCATGTAAACACACAGAAGCTTATTTTAATTTTAACTGTATGGCCATTAGCTCAGGCTTACTACTGACTAGCGCTTACACTTAAACTCAGCCTGTTTATGTTAATCTATATGTTGCTACGTGTTCCATGGCTTTACCTGTGTGCCATTACATGCTGTTCCCTGGATGGCAGCCTGGTGTCTCCTGACTCAGCCTTCCTCTTCCCAGAATTCTCCTTGTCTGCTTATCCCACCTGTACTTCCTGCCTGGCTACTGGCCAATCAGCGTTTTATTAAACCGGTGTACAAAAGCATTATTCCACAGCATTTGCCCTTTTCTACTTAATTAAAAAGGAATGTTTTAACTTTAACATAGTAAAATTATATATAGTAAAACAGTTATCAAACAAGAATTTCAGTTACAATATGTAGTCTATTTATATGTGGCAAATTCAAAGAAAGTATTCTATTTATCCTATATTTGTGAGTCTAAGGTTTTATATTTAACTTATCTTTTATCATAACTAAGGAAAATTATAACTATCTAGTCTTCAACTACATCAAAGACCTCAGAAGGATATAATGTTACCTAAGTAAACAGGAAGTGCATTGTAAGCAACTTCCAAAAATCTAGAATGACAGAAAACCTGGCTGCTTGGACAGTCACCCATAGTTCTTCAATGTTGGGTCTTTCATTTTTCAGCGTACAGGCCTAGAGTCTCTCAGTCACTTCTCTTTGTGTCCTGTAAAATGTCTGGCAGTTTCTTTGTGAAGCAGGAACCCGAAGGACCATCTCACCACAGCAATTTTCTAGACATTGGCTTTCCACAGAGGAGCTGTGAAGAAATGGACTCACTTCTTTAAAACTAAGAATTTGAGAATCAGCTATGAAATGACGCTTTGCAGGGCTTTGCCCCTTCCTACCTAGCACAATGATAGTCAGCACCAGATATGGCATGGGGTGGATTTCTAGCAGAAGCCTTTCTGCATCTTTATACAGATGTTCCTACAAACTTAGAAATATATTATTCTGTTATTGTATAGAAAATTATAACATATAAGCAGAAATTAGAAACATAAGGAAGAACTGGCCTTTCGTTTTGTAGCTGTAACTAATATTAATTTTAGAAAACAGTCTTCTGAATTCTGCCTTACACATGTAAAGCTACACACAAGTTAATTTTAAAATGTAAACCGCAGGCAAGCACCATCATCTGTGGAAATGGTCAACCTGCAATGAAGCCTACCCTAGAAGAATCATCAAGAGCGTTGCTAGTAGACCCCCTACTCATGAACAATTCTGGAGAGCTGAAGTTGATCTAACTCTTATGAAACTGTCTCACAATTTTAATGAGGTGCAGGCTGGCTTAAAGTCCTCCAGGATTTATTCTTTCAGTGTCCTTCGGATAACTCTAGTAGAGAAGCAGGGAGGCACAACAGAAAACATGGCACTCTTATAATCAAACCTGTTTTGGTATCTTAATTCTGTCACATTTTGGGGAAAGATACCTTGTTTCTTCACATACAGTATGTACTGATTTGTAAATCATAAAAATAATGCCTGTCCAGCCTACTTCCTATTACTACTAAATGGAAAAAAACACAATATTTGATTACAAGTGAATTTCTCAAACTGAATCTGTACTCATGCCTCTTCTTTTAGTTATCATTGCATAAATCATTAAGAAAATGAGAAGGTAACTTACAAGGTTTTAAAATGCAACTGTTTTACATTTTGATGTCTGTAAGAGTTGGGTGGTCCAGGATAATGAAAGAATTCAGGCTTTCATCAAGTTTGAGGCATTTGAAAGCAGACAGAAAATCCATCATCATAACTTAAGATCCAAAGAAATGGAAAATATAACAAGGCAATCAACCTAGGTTCAAGTTACGTGTGTCTCTGAGTAGAAAAGAAGAGATCGGTAGCATGTGAGACATGAATTGCAAGGTCTTGGACCACGTGAGCATCTCCTTTGAGTTATAGACTCTTTGACATCATGATTATCAAGAAGCTTGAATGAATCATAGCAAAGTTGCTGACAACATTCGCATCAACATCCTGACTGAAACGATTAGTATTACAACCCCAAATAAGCTGAGAAAGCAACCCCACGTCACCACATAATAGAATAAATAGTGTCCTTAATTGGAAGAAAGAATTGTCTAGACTACAATGGAATTCTGTATCTCAGACCCTTCAGCTTGTCTTGAAGGAAGTTTGTTGGAATTCACCTAAGTTACCCAACTTGGTGTCTTCCTTGGAGAGAAGTACACATAGCCTGGGAATCAGAATTAGCACTCAAGTCTAGAAATAATACTTTCAGCATTTGATATTTATGGACTTGCTATATTAAAGAAAAACTGACATTCTAGAGTGACCACACAATAATTTTAAATATAACTAAATATTTAATTTAGATTTGTGGTTTTTGTTTAAATTCTCTATTAAACTATATTGAAAACTTTAAGAATTTTCAAAATTCATTATAGTTATAATTGTGTTTCCTAGATTCATAAGGATGGGCTTGTTTATAAATAAAGCATTGAACATACCTAATTTAGTCAGACAGAAATAGTTAAGAAATTATACTATTTAAGTTTATAGTTTGGGGACTCAAATAAAAAGATTTATAAGAGTGAATGATGAGAGTTGCTAAGGATAAGGAGAATAATTAGCTCATCAATAGAATCTGAACACATAAGGAAAGAGGCGGGCCCTATCTTGGCACAAGGATTTTACTTTAGAGACGTGCCTATGCATGCAGCTTTGCCTCCAGGTAACTTTGAAAAACTTAGCAGCTGTACTCAGGAAAATGATCCTGTCAGCTCAGTGAGCTGGACACATATGATAGAGAGTGAAATCTAGCTTCCTGCTTATTGCACCACTTTCCCATCGTGCTTCTTCTATGGAAGCGTTCCTAATCTACCCATAGTTCTAATCATCAAAGGGTTCTAGAGCTTTATTTGACTCCCTCAAATAAAGAACTCAGTTCAGTGTTAAGTACTTTAGTACTTCAGAACTTTTATCACCCCAGTTCCATTTGTGGTCAAAGCTTGTGCTAGGGTCTGGACACCCATAAGTTACGTGTTGGCAATTTAATCCTCCATGCAATAGTGCTGGGAGACATGTCGCCTTCAAGAAGGAGGCAAACGTCACTGGGAGAAGTTTGAAGGAGGGAGGAGGGGCTTGGTCCCTTTTCAGCTGCTCTATCACCCTCTGTGTGAGGTCAGAGAACTATATCCTCTGGAAAAAGTGGTGTTCAAAGTACCATCTTGGAAGTAGACAGTGCTTCGTCTCTGCTCCTAAAAGCCTAAGGCACACACTCTGTCTCCAGCTCAGGGAACCAAGACCCTAGTTTTCAAGTACCTTTACATAGCTCCCAGTGCAGGGATGGAAACTTTTCAAACGGGAGAAAAAAGAGAAACCATGTCCCTTCCACATTCTTCTCCTAAGCAGTTTTCCCTGCTGCTCTCCTTGATGACAGCATCCTTCATCCCTTAAGGTAGGCGATAGGCAAATGTTGTCAGAGCTCAGTTTTCAATTTACTTTTCCTTCCTTCCTTCCTTCCTTCCTTCCTTCCTTCCTTCCTTCCTTC
>CABHPQ010000786.1:23939-36390 GCA_902168405.1 Peromyscus aztecus | reverse complement strand
ACACACACACACACACACACACACACACACACACACACACACACACAAACACACACACAACACCCACAAAATAGAACTCAAAGTACACAAGCAAAACACCAACCAGACAAAAGAAATTCCCAAACAAAGCAATTTGAGACAAAAAGTCTACAAAAATACCTTTAAATTCATTTTCTTTTAATTTGTCAAAAGTTTTAATTCAGCTGGGCAGCAGTGGCACACACTTTTAAACCCAGCACTTGGGAGGCAGAGCCAGGCAGATCTCTGTCAGTTCGAGGCCAGCCTGGTCTACAGAGCGAGATCCAGGACAGGCACCAAAACTACACAGAGAAACCCTGTCTCGAAAAAACCACAAAAAAAAGTTTTAATTCAATAACATCTTTTCAATGTGTGCTATAAGCTCATGGAACATATTCATGGAACGTGATAATGATGGGTTTTGGTAAGAAGGAAAATCTCCCATGCCCACTGATCCCCACTTTATTCCGCTTCCCGGAAGCAGTTCTTTTTCCTCCCACAGGTAGCTTGCACACGAAGGGTGGCAGATTTGGCAGTTGTCCAATGTTTCCTTGCACCTCATTCTGTAGCAATAGTCACTTATTCTGTGACAGTACCACGTGGCTGTACCAAAATCGGTTTAGTGGATCTCCTGCAGATGGGCAAGGCGATTAATCCCAATCACTGTCACTGTGTGCAAGCTGCACACTCTCCTTGTTCTCACAGGACTTAAATTTCTGGGGTTTGTGTACTTACACTTTTGATCAATATTACAAGGCACTTCAAGGTACAGTCCATTTGGGAGAAGTTTAGCCTTTTAATATTTTTGTAATATTTATACATGCATGTACTATGCACATTCAGACCTCCCCAATTCCTTCCTTGCCAATTCCTCCCCACTTTCCCTCCCAACTTTACATGCTCTCTCTCTTTCCTTTTTTAAATTTTAGTTATTTTTACCTATTTGTTTATTTTGAGGCAGGTCTCACAATGTAGCCCCGGCTGCCCTTGAACTCACAGAGATCTGCCTGCCTTTGCCTCTTGAATGCTGGAATAAAAGGCATATGCTACCACATCCATTTTTACTTTAAATTTGCTACCCACTGAATCCATTTAGTGCTTTCTGTACATGCATGGGTACGGGACCTTCTACAGGAGCGTGGGCAGCCTCTCAGGGCCTGCATCCCTGAAGAAACGTGGTTCTCACTCTCCCAGTAACCATCAATTGCCAACAGCTTCTCAGACAGTGTGGGACTTCCTGAGCCCCTTTCTGGTGTATGCTGGGATTTTGGCTGGCTTGATGCAGGTCTTGTGCATGGGGTTTCATCTGTTATGAGTTCATGTGTGCCACGGCACCGCTATGTCTGACGAAGAGGTAGTCAAACTGATGTGTGCATAGCCAAGTAATGATAATTGTAAAAGCAGAAAATATATACTCACTTGACCACTTCAAAGGTGAGTCTGATGTGAGCACTAGTGTCCACTCGTATGTCCCAGGCACATACCACATTGGTGGGATATTTTTTAGGATACCAAGGACTGGAGAAGGAGCCCGAACTATTTGTGAGCAAACCACCACATTGGAAATTTTCATCTGTAAAAAAGTGAGGAAATCCCATGAGGAGACACCAACCTCTGATGCTTTTTGTTTTGCTTTATTTTTAGCAAGGTTAAGAGGAGATACATTGAAAGCAGAAGTAAAGAAAGCAAGCTGAGTGTATGGGGTGCACATCTATAATCCCAGCACTGGGAAGGCTGAGACAGGATCTCAAATATGAAGCGAGTGTGAGCTGTAGATTCTGAAGAAAGACAACTATACCAACAAAAAGAAGTAATGAAAGCTTATGCTAGAGCTGCCTTTCCTTTTTTGTTTTGATGCATTTTTATCGGTGTGTGTGGAGGACAGAAGATGGAGGACAGAAGATGGCACTGGATCCCTTGGAACTGGGGTTACAAGAAGTTGTAAGCCGCCTGATGTGGGTGTTGAGAATAGAACTGAGGTCCTTTGCAAGAACAGCAAGTACTCTCTTAACTGATGAGCCATGCCACCAGCCAGAAAACAACAACAACAACAACAATATTTTTTTGAGACAGGTCTTGAGTGGCTGAGGCTGACTATATAGCTGGGGGTGACCTTGAAGTCCTGAGATCATCCAGCCTCCACCTCCTGAATGCTGGAATCATAGGCACGTACCATCATGACTTGTTTTATGCAATGCTAGGGACTGAGCCCAGGGCTTCCTGTGTACTAGACAAGCTCTCTTCCAACTGAGCGACACCCCCAGCCTCAGCATCAGCCTTTTGACAGGTGGAGATCATTCCTTCTGTGACAGGGAAATGACAGCAGCTAGAACTGAATGGGCCTTATGAACCCTGAGCGGTTTACATGTGCAATCCCAGTATGCTGTGCCGTAGAACAGATCAGTGATTCTCAACCTGTGGGTTGAGACACCCACAGGGGTCACATATCAGATATCCTGTCTATCAGATAGTTATGATTCATAACAATAGCAAAATTACAGTTTTGAGGTAGCAACAAAATAATTTTGTGGTTTGGGGTCACCACAACATGAGGAACTGTATTAAAGGGTGGCAATGTTAGGAAGGTTGGGGCTCTCCAATTGACTTTATTAAAAGAAATAATTGGGAGGCTGTTAAACTGATTCAAGATCTTAGTTCCTACATAAGCAAACCAAAGTCAACTCAGTATAGATTGTCATAACCAATTAGAAACTGCCAACTCACCTCTAACTAGGAACTTCCCACTCTAATGATCCAAAGAAAGACATTGGCACACTTTCACCGAGCAAACATTGGCCTTGCCTCCAACTTCGCCCTATCAAAGCCCGTCCTCTTGGTGAGTCCCCAAATGACCCCAGCTTGCAGCTGCTCGATTCAAAATAGCAATCTGCTCAAAATAAATCCTTTAAAGTTCTAAGGAACCAAAGCTTATCTTTTAATAATTATGTACAAGTTGGAGCTGAAATCAAAACCAAGGTTAATTATCCAGTTAGTACCAAACTCTTGGATTTGGTGTGAGATAGCTATAGACTCTTCTGTAGCAGTTTCTTACATACCAGAAGAAGAAAGGGCATCAACCAGATACAGGATGAGTTAAAGTGGAAAGAGAAGCACATACAAGAAGAGCTGTAGTACCTGTCATGATGTCACCAGTGGAGTCTGTGAAAATACACAGAAAAAAAAAGTCATGATCAAGAATTTGCATCTGTATTTCATTTTTTTCTTAAAATACTGAAGACTATTGACCTTCAGAGGCAATTATTCCCCTGCACTCAATGAACAGAGATGGCTCTGACTCTCACGAGCTTGCACATTTGTACCTCAAGAATATGGAGGGGGCCACTGCAGACAACCTGGAATTTCTGGTTCCTTGCTCCATCTAGAACCTCATGACATGATCATCACTGCCAGCAGTTGCTCCTCTCTCTACTGAACCAGTAGCCACGAGATTTCCTCTCTGGTGGATCTGAACCCTTCCCTTACTCTCCCTTAACTTCTCACCCTCTGCAGCAGTTCAGTCCCACCATCTTGCCAACTGTAATAGGCGTTAGCACCTTTGTTCATTAGAAATCAGAGTATCTAATCGGACTGTCCTCTCCAGCCCCAGAACTCGAATGGTAGCTGGGATGCTCACCCATGAGGGCCCTGACAACTGAGTGTTGACAGACAGTACCTGCTGGTCCTTGGCTTGGTGTGTCATCAGCACCTATTCAAAGTCAAATGTGAGGGTGAGAGACAGATTAAATCAGATTAATTTATAGGTCACATGACTCCCTATAAATATCAGGCTCTTGGTTTAGGATCAGACATGCTCTGTTTGGGCCATTGGAAAAGTAGAAGTAAAGCTCATCCAGGCCAGTGAAGGAATCAGTGAGCCGGAGTGAGGGAGCACACTATCTATACCCTTGTGGTTCAGGTACAGCATGGTGTTTGCTTGATTTTGGCCAGTCACTGGGACAACAGAGCCTCTGTAACAGAGATGAGCTCGGTCTTTAACCTAGGACCTCAGCCAGGCAGTACTTAGAGAACATGGCCCTGCATGTGGTTTTGGATATGCCTTTGAGGGCCTGATAAGCTGAGTACAAATGCTATGGTCTCTATTTTCCTGGAAGCTGTGGGTATGAACTAAAAATTCAGATGCTCTGGTTGTAGGACAGTTCAGCATTCACAGAACATTTGGTGGGTTGGGTTATTACCAGCACCCAGGCATGCCAGGCTAGGTATAAGATGTCTGCTAATACTGACCATTTATATAACTGCTAGTTTCCAGGTGAGATTTTGAGCACTTTACAGGCGCCAGAACCTAAGATAGAAAACTATCTCCTAAATAAATTGACTTAAAAATTGGCTCAAATCCCAGCACTCATTGCTGACTGCTTGCCTGCTGGTATTGACATCTCCCTTCCCAATGGCTGGGGGTTGGCCAGGCTCTGTCTCTGAGATGTGGTGCAAGCCATGCCACTCACCTGAGCAGACCACGCTGGCATCCTCGTGGTGCCCACAGTTGTGGGAGAACCATCCATGGTGTGTGCATTGCCACACTTTGGCTTCATCCCCCATGCATTGCACATCGTCCAGCATGATATGGCCCACGCCTCTATCAAAGTAGCTCTCAGCTGGGGCTGACAAGGCCTTACCACAGCCCAGCTGCTGGCACACCACCCTGGCATCTGTCAGGTCCCAGCTGTCGTCACACACTGTACCCCAGGTACCATTGTAAGAGATCTCTACTCGGCCCTCACACCTGTGGCTGCCGTTCACCAGTCTCAAGGCCACACCTAGGAGTGGAAAAATAGGTGCTTCTGAGATGCGGCATTGTCCTCATAGTCTAGGATCATCTGCAGGTTGAAAAATGTTCTCCGTGTTGGACCCTAGGAGTGGCCCTGTGACCTGATTCCCTAAAACAGTCTTGCTTTATGGTTGCTGAAAAGCAATTGATGCCTGCTGATTTTTTAAAACCTCTCTCTCTCTCTCTCTCTCTCTCTCTCTCTCTCTCTCTCTCTCTCTGTGTGTGTGTGTGTGTGTGTGTGTGTGTGTGTGTGTGTGTGTGTGTGTGTATAGACACATGTGTGGAGGTCAGAGGACATCTTTAGTTGTTGGGTCTTGCCTGGGTTGAGACAGGCCTCTTCTTCACCTATCTGCATCCCATTCACACCAGTCTAGCAGGCTTGTGAGCTTCTGGGAATTTGGCTCTCTCTGCCTCCCATTTTACAGGGATTACAGATATGTGCTACTGCACCCAGCCTTGTGGGTTCTGGGGATCTGAACTCAGGTTCTTTACCCACTGAGCCAGCCCCCAGCCCAGTATTTTAGAGTCTCATAAGCTCCCAAAAGTATCCCAGTTGGAGGATAACTTACATTAAACACAGAGAGTTCTGAAATGTTCCTACTCCCTGCTGTGGGACCTGAGAGGTCCACAAGTGTTCTGGATGATGTGTGTGGACCACCTTTCTTCTGACCATCCAGTCAGAAGAAAGTAGATGGACAATTATACTTTGTGATAGTTCCAGAATAATTTTTCATATTACTTTATCCCTTCCTTTGGGAAGGGAGGGTCTCAGTGGGATTCTCCGTTGGCACACACAGATAATAGGAGACAGAAAGTCTCAGCCGTATGTTTCTAGATGCTTTAGTAGAAGACAGTGACTGTGGGTGGCAGAGCAGAGATAAGGGCTGTGACTGCAGTCATATCAAGTGTATGCCACTCAGTAGCAGAGGTGGACACATCAGGGGTGGTATACTTCAGGTCAGATTTTCAATGCATCTTCTCTCTAAATGGGACAAGGCACAGCCAGATGTACTTCCTGCAAGGTGCATGTCAGGATACCCACCATTCTGCTTTTCATCTTGGTGAACAGTGTTGTACAGAGCATAGAAGCCTGTGTTGGTGATCATGGCGTCACTTTTGAACACCACTGTCATGGAATTTGAAGAGGAGAGGAATGTGAGTTCTGCCCCAGCACAGACTTTGCCCATGGACAGTGAGGCAACTTGCTTTCCATCGAACACTTCGACAAAGTCATAAGGGCACCCGTAGATGTCTTCTAGCCTGAGGGGGTAAAGGCAGCATTAGTCCCCCCCAGTCAGTCAGCTCTGCCAACTCCTCCTTCCCACTCCACTCATCACCCCTCCTCTAAGAGCCCTTGAGTCTGCCCCTCCCACCCCTCCCCCCCCCAACTATCCTGGTTCATCTGGTCTATTTTGGTGGCCTCCATCTGGAAGCCTAGTTTCCAGCCTCTCTGAGCCTCTTCCCCTTTGTCCTAAATATCTCTTTGACCCTCTGATTCAAGCCCTGCTTTGGGTGGTAGCCAGTGTCCATCAGAGACTCACAGAGTGAAACACTCAGGAAGACCCTGACTGGGGGAGATAACGACACCATAAAGAGGCCTAGTAGGAGGGCTCATCTCACCAACGTCCCAAACTGCCTGCATTTCCATGAACCTGGACGAGGAGAGAGTTAACCTGGACAGTGGGTGGCAAGCATCCCACATGCTGCCTTCTTCTGCCTTGACCCTAGCCTAGTTTTACAGGTATTGATTGCTTTGACGTCATAGCACATATTAACTTATCACTTCCTGAAAATTTCCACCGAAAATTTCACGGCTTGTTTCAGAACTGTTTGTCTTTCCGTCTAGATGTAAACTCACGGCAGCAGAGGTCTTATCTGTTTTGTTCAGCCCTCTAAGCCCAGTCCTAGACAAGAGCCCACACAGAGTGGGAACAATCAGTACGTATGGAAAGCTCTCTGGTGCTTATCTAACATAATAAATATTACATAGCATGTAACAGGATATGCATAATTTCTGAACTATAGCAAGTAGCTGTCTCTGCCTCTGTTGTAAATTCTCATTGCAAACGCACTCATATATATGTATATATATATAATGTATGTATGTATATCTCCACACACCCAACGGACACACTTTACACACAAACTTAGTACTAGATTTTAATGTCTGCCATTGTACATCTATCCCAGTGAGTAAAAACCAAACACCTAAGACTAACACATTTTTGTTTTGTTTTGTTTTGTTTTGTTTTGTTTTGTTTTTGAGACAGAGTCTCTCTATAGCTATCTGTCCTGGAATTCACTGTAGGCCCCAGGCTTCCCTGGACGTAGAGATCTTCCTGTCACCGTCTGCTAAGTACTGGGATTAAAGGCACCATGCCTAGCTATACAAGAACCATTCTATTTATTTATTTATTTATTTATTTATTTATTTATTTATTTATTTATGGTTTTTCGAGACAGGGCTTCTCTGTGCAATTTTGGTGCTTGTCCTATATCTCACGCTGTAGACCAGGCTACCCTCGAACTCACAGAGATCCGCCTGGCTCTGCCTCCCGAGTGCTGGGATTAAAGGTGTGCACCACCACTGCACAAGCTGAAAGAACCATTTTTAAAGGGAAAAAAAAGCAGCGACACAATTTCTGTGTAAGGTCCGACAGAGTGACAGTACTAGGTATTAAATTCAAATGGAAGCTGTGCCCAGAACGTTCCTGTGCAGAGGAGCCAAGAAAGCCACTGAAGGACCTTGGCTTTGCAACATAGCTAGCTGAGCTTGAGCTATGTCTTGTAAATGATTGTATTGGGACTGAGTGGTATAGTGTTTGCATGGCAAGTATGGAGTCTTGGGTTCAAACCCAGTGGCTTAAGAATGAGAAATAAATGCCTATTTCTTTGTTAAAGAAAGACAACTCAAGCTTGACCAGAAATAGTCAACATAGTTACATAGCTAGGGACTTCCCAATGGGATGGACCAAATGAGACAATTCTACAGCTGCAGCCAAGCGAGCATTCTCTCTGCCTCACTTCCGTGTGCCCAGGAAGGCTTTCCTCTGCAGTTCCTTAGTGCAGCTCCGGAATCAGTTCTCGTTAGCTACCTGATTCATGAATCCTTGCTGGCCAAGTCAACTAAAAATATCACTGTGCCCCAGTTTACCCGTTTTTATCAATCTGAAAAGTTACTACTTCAGAAAGCGGGAGCACTTGGTGAGAATGAAACGGCAAAATTTAAATACAGTATAACTCAGAAATACCGTCTGTCTCTTTTGAGAGAGGGTCTCCTGTTGGTCTAGAGCTAAAGGGCAGATGGCTGGCTAGCCGCTGGGAATCAGCCTGTCTTGTCTCTACCTCCCCAGCAATGGGGTTGCAAGTATGCATTACCACACTTAGCATTCTCATGTGGGTTCTGAGGGTTGAACTCAGATCCTCTTGCTTGGCAGGCAAGCACTTCATCGACCGAGCTATCTCTCCAGCCGCCACATGTAGATGTAATTTTACCACTCAAATGTGAAGCGAAGTTCCGTAGGCATTGCAAAAGAAAAACAAATAAACCTCAACATAGGTTAGGGCTTCTTGGTTTTAGTCTCACAACTGCGCTCAGGATGGTACTGGAAAACTTTTTTTGGGAGGGGTGGAGGGAGTTGTCTAGATCATCATAGGACATTCAGTAGCCTTGACCTCCATCCACTAGATGGCAGTGCTTCCTCCCTCAATTATGATACTCACAAAAAGACCCCAGACCTCGTGGAAATATCTTGTAGGCAGGTATAATCACCTTTAGTTGAGAAGCCCTTTGTAAATTAAAAAAAAAATGTATAGCTCAAGAAACAAGATGTAAACAACAATATATTTAGGTTTAAAACCATCAAACTCCAAAATCATCAGCTTTCTCCCTGTTCTGGGCAATACATTAAACTACTTCATAATCAGTGTGCTTTAAAACTATAGGAGGAATTTATGTTGCAAAAATTGTTTAGATTACAGAAGATTTGGAGCATTACAACCGCTTGGAATAGTGAGAGAGTGGCGTGCTCCACGTCACTGCCCACACTTCTTACACCCATAAAGGTAGCTCTCTGATTGTTGACTGCTGTGGCTAATGAATGTAGGCGGAAGGAAATGCAGAGGTCTGGGGCACACGGAGAGACAAAGTCAGGAAGAAAGAATGACCCTGATGTGACAGCATAGAAAGATGAAACCATGGTTTCATAGTATCTGGAAAGGTTGGGTTTTTGTTTTTGTTTTTTTTTTTTTCATTAAGAAGTTACCTATGTTCTAGGGGGAGGGGCTTGGTCCTACCTCAATTGAATGTACCAGGCTTTGCTGACTCCTCATGGGAGTCCTTATCCTTTTGGAGAAGGGATGGGGGGTGGGTCAGGGTGAGGGGAAAGGCTGGGGGAAGTGGGAGGAGGGATGAGCAGGGGATCTGTGGTTGGTATGTAAAATGAATAAAAAAATTCTTAAAGAAAAAAAGAAAAAAAAGAAATTGCCTCTATGAATAGATGCATGTGTATGCAGTTGGCCCTCTGCATCTAAAGAGTCAACTAAGTGTGACTCAAAAATATTTGACATAAAACTTGGTGCTGAACATGTGCAGGCTATTTCTTGTCACTGTTCCAGAAATAATACAGTATAACAATGATTTGTTCCACGTTTACATTGCATTTCTTGGGTATCCTCATAACACGAGATGATTTAAAGTACACAGGAAAATGTACAAGGGTTATATACAAATTCTATAATATTTTATATAAAAGATTTAGACTTCTGTGGTAGCTGAGGGGACTCTTGGAGCCAATCTGTGAACACCAAGGGACAATTGTATATATGATGTATAAAATATAGACACATAAATGTGTACATGTAAATATACATCAAAATATGAATGTTTTCAAATGGATGGTGATTGGTGAAAGAGCAGGGAGCACAAGGTACTCGATGGGAGAAATGAATAAAACCCTTCAATTTGTTGAAGGACATTTCCTAGCAGGGGACCCTGATAGAAATTCTTGAAGGAAAAAGCAACTACACTTATATCACATAGTATCTGATAAAAGATGACCAGACAATGAAAATGGGGAAGACCAGATATGTGTCTTGCAGAAGGAAGAAACTTATATGTGATGGAGCAGGGGCAAAGTCGTCCGGTGTGGACCTCCCAGCTAGAGCTCCATGTCTCCATGTCTGGGTGTTCATGGGTATTACCTCAATGAACAGGGTACTAGGATAATAGATGAAAAGACACCCACAACAAAGACTATCAGTGGTCACCAAAAATGTGAAAGGATTTCCCCCTGTGGAAAGGCATTCCTCTTGGGGAATCACAGATTCAAATCTAGTCCAGTCATTAAGTAGAGAAAGGCAAAGCTGCTTACTTCAGGCTTGGGATCGTCAGCTCTATGTTGAACTTCTCAGCCACATGTATCTCCCAGACGCATTCCGTGTCAGTGGGGTAGTTCGTAGGATACCAGGGACTGGAGAAGGAGCCCGAGACACTTGAAATTACTCCTCCACAAGAATTACTTCCTTCTGTGAAAGCAGATGAGAGACCTGTGGTTGGCATCTTCAGGAATGCCTTTGGCATTTTCCCAGATGCAGAATCCAGAATTGCATTACTACAATTCTACATTGGGAATCATAAAATGGGAAGAGAATTGGCTGATCTGGATAGTCATAGTTTGGCTGGCACAAGTAGGTATAGATCTAAGAGGAGATGTAGGAGGGCAAAATACCTATGATTGGCAAGCAGGACTCTAAAACTGATTGAAAATGGGAGTATGTGTACGTATATTGGGGACATGTGGGGAGCATCCAGGTTATACTTCTTTGAGTGCATGTTTGTGCCGGTGCATGCACACGTGTGAATGGGTGGGCAGAGGCTAACCTTGTATGGTTGTTCAGGTGCTGCCACCTCATGTTTTGATACAGGGTCTCTCATTGACTCAGAACTCATTGACTAATGTAGGCTGGCTTGCCAGTGAATCCCAGGAATTCACCTTTGCCTCTCCAATTTTGCTATTACAAGCATAAAGCACTGTGCTTAGCTTTTTTATATGGGTTCTGGGGCTAAAACTTAAATCCCTGCACTTGTAAGACAAACATTTTACCAACTGAGCTATCTCTCTAATCTCCTAGACTACACATAATTCTTTTTTTTTTTTTTTTTTTTTGGTTTTTCGAGACAGGGTTTCTCTGTGTAGCTTTGCGCCTTTCCTGGAACTCGCTTAGGAGACCAGGCTGGCCTCGAACTCACAGAGATCCGCCTGCCTCTGCCTCCCGAGTGCTGGGATTAAAGGCATGCGCCACCACCGCCCAGCTTACATAATTCTTAATGGTTTTCCTAGACTATTGCTTGAAAGCCAGCTCAATGCAAGTGAGGCCAACATAGCTGCTTGTGAGGACTCCATCCTACCATTCCTTCCTCCATGTCGTACAGGACAGACAGAGGCCATGCTGTTTATATGAGTTATCACAATGTCATTCAAGTTTGTATGTTGCAGGTTATACTTCCAAGCAAGATAGTACCTTGTGGTTTATGGAATTGAGAAATGGAAGTTCCTCCCCCCCCAAAAAAAATCCAAACTAAAAGCCAGAATAGAGGCAGCATTATATAGTCATTTTATACTTAAATGCCAATGAATGGGCATATTACCACTTTGAAGTTTTAACAGATAATTTGGAGACACTCAGTTCTCCTTCCATCCTGATCTTGGATAGAGCTCCCCTTCTCTCTATAGAGTCACCAGAAAAAAGCAGAGACAATGCCCATGAAGTCAAGTTGTCATAGACATGACTTATTTTCTGTAGAGAGCTAGGTCCACCAAGCCAAGTGCTGTCCTGACTGACTAGCAATCACCTGAAACGGCACCTCTGTCTTTTAAAACATATACTCTGTAAAGCATCAAGCACCAAAATCCAGGAGGCCAAAACTCACAATCCTTACAGCCAATATGGGGAAGAGCAGACTGGACAAGGTTCTGTTGAGGGAAGAGGGCCGTCACTGGGGTCCTGTTGGCTTTGTTATATAGACAGTTTATATTTCAATATTCTGTACTATCAGCATCTATCATATGGTAGACCGAGGGTGAGAAGTTTTGAAAGTTTGTCCCATGGGATTCTGGTAATTGATTGAGTTTTACATAAAGAGCTTAGTGGAGAAGTTTGAAGTAGACAGGTCAGATGGTTCAAGAACATCCTTAATCGCCGGGTCTCCCTTTTGGCCATGTCTGATGTGAAGTTCAGCAATGATGGATGCTAGCAACTTGCCCATCTTTCTTGGTCCTTTGTCAAGAATATTGTTGGATATTAATAGAATGGTTTTTTTCCTAATCTAAAGAATCTCATAAGTGATTTTCTTTTGTGCCTAGGTAGGTATAGCATGTTCTGTCAATAAGTGGTTTATTGGGTTCTATTTAGACACTGATGGTCCATCCCCCTTGCGGCGGTTTGAATGAGAATGGCACTCATAAGCTCATATATTCTAATGCTAGTCTGCAGTTGATGGAACTGTGTAGGAAGGATTAGAGGGTGTGGCCTTGTTACAGGAGTTATGTCACTGGGGGTGGACTTTGAGGTTTTAAAAGCTCATACCATTTCCAGTTCTCTCTCTCTCTCTCTCTCTCTCTCTCTCTCTCTCTCTCTCTCTCT
>CABHPQ010000786.1:0-23929 GCA_902168405.1 Peromyscus aztecus | reverse complement strand
TCTCTCTCTCTCTCTCTCTCTCTCTCTCTCTCTCTCTCTCTCTCTCTTCAACTTGTGGATCAGATACCAGCTGCCGTATTCCACACCATGATTGTCAATATGGAGTCACCCTCTGAAACTGTATGCCCAATAAGCCCTTTCTTCTGTAAGTTGCCTAAGTCGTGGTGTCTCTTCACAATAACAGAACAATAACTAAGGTTGAAGTTGGTACAAGGGAATGAGGTATTGCTGTGACAGGGCCCCAATCATGCTGTTATTTTAGAGAAATATGAAAGACGTTAAGACTTAGGACTAAAAAAGTGGTTGAACATTGTAAGTGGGGCTTAGTAGCCTAGTAGGAGCTTGGAAGGCAGTGGTGCTGAGAGCAATGTGGGCTGTGGAGGACCAGCTCAAGAGGTTTCAGAAGGGAACAATATTAGCAATTGAGCTAGAGATTATTCTTATAATATTTTGGCAAATAATATGGCTTTTTGCTCTTGTTCGAAGAATCTTCCTGAGGCTAATCTGAAGAGTTTGGGACTAATTTTGTTGGCAGAGGAGATTTCAAGATCCCCAAATATTGACTCTGCCATCATCTCACTCTGGGATACAGTCTGTACTTGGGTCAGAATTGGCAAGAGACCTCTACCAAGTTACCACTAAATATGTTATGGTCTTGCCAGTCCAGGATCTGGACAGCTGCCAGACACCTTGCTGTGCTCCAAAACACCATAAGGTACACTCCCAACTTTGGTATTGACTGGTCTTCAGGCCTTCACAGGAGGTAGACAGTAGCAACAATCACCAGGTGGGGTTGGGAGGGTTGGAGATGAAGTCTCAGGAACTAAAGTCAAGGATGAGAACAGCTGTGAACCCATTCCTGGGAAACACGGTGAAGCAGGAGGCGTGATCACACAAGTGCTGGATCTAGAAGGAATCCTGAGCTTTGGTGGAGGTCACTGCTGGACATTGGCATTGAGCAGGTGACTAGAAATTCTGCCACGTGTGTTAGCAAGTCAGCAGGTCCACAGAGGAGTCTTGGATGGTTTACTTTCTTAGCAGCGTTATGCTCTCATCCCACTGGCAATGTTTGCTATTGAACACATCTTAGTTTTCCTGCATGCTTGCACTTTTAAACCCATGCCCTTGCATCCACCTTTTCCCTCCTCCACATATCAATTCTCTCCTCAGCCACAGTGACTTCCGTCTCCTTCACCCTCCTGCCCTCCCTGGCTCCACCAGAGAGGATGGTTTGGGATCTAGTTCCATTTGGAAAATGTCACAGCCAGTTTTTGTCTGAGCTACTGTTTTATTTTATTACTACTGGGGAAGGGGGAAGAACGCAGGGTATGGGTTGTGTTACAGCATCTCCACACATAAGCATCATTGTACTCTGCTTTGTCCATTTCCCTCCCACACCGTGCTTCCTCATCCCCCCACTTCCTCCCGGTTCCCTCCCTTCCTTCAGTTAGTTCCCACTTCTGTTCTCCTTGTACATAAATTCCACCACTCTCTCTATTTTCTAACTCCTTCAAAAATTCATCCTCCCCTCTCATACCCCCTTCTCTGTTTCACAGCCTACAAATGCACATATAAACACACACACACATACACACACACACAGACACAGACACACACACACACAGACACAGACACACACACACACACACACACACACACACATATGTACATCTTCTCCAACTACTTATCTCACAGGGGATTAATGTGCAGGGCATATAAAGAACCACTAGTTTTTAAATTTTCAATATTAGAATCACATGGGAGCTTGACTATTACTGGTGACTAGGGGTGGCCCTCAAGATTCTGAAGTGGCCAGTCTTGGGAACAGCTGAGCTTCTAGAAATCTCAGAAGCCCCCTGGGTGGTTCTAGTATGCTGCCAGAATAGGAAATCACTGCTCTGGTCACTGTCCTCCAGTGTCTAGGTGAGGACACAGATTTCTCAACCTTGAAAAGATGGAATTTACAGTGTCGGACTTACCTGTGGGTGAAGGAGTCACCTCTGCATCTGCATGAACAGGAAACAAATGAGTTTAGGGAATTTAAATTCCATGGAGACAAAGAAATGCTAATTTTTCTATATGGGCATGTCTCAAGCCGACAAGCTTCATGGCATATAAGCAACCACATAGCTATAGTTTTTCCTAGGAAAGTGGCTTCACATCTGGGCAAGGTGCAGACAATAGGAAAAGCCAACTAAGTGTCCCTGGGCATCTGTCCTCAGAACAGTCAGACTCAGCATTCCCTGTCTACCTTGGTGGAGGGGTGTTCCTCTTGTCAATTTACCTGTTCTAGGACCACCTCGGAGACAAACCTCTGGGTTGTTTAAGGAGTTTCTAGATTAGGTTTATTGAGGTAGAAAGACCCACTCTAAATGTGGGCAGCACCATTGCATGGGCTGCAGTCCCAGACTGCATGAAAAGAAGGAAGTTCAGTGCCAGCATTCACCTCTCTGCTTCCAGGCTTCAATACAATATGACTAGCTGCCTCAAGCTCCATCCTCCATGACTTCTCTGCCAGGGTAGACTGCACCTGAACTACGAGCCAAAACAAACCCTCCCTTCCATAAGTTGCTTCCATTGGGTATTTTGTTTACAGTGATGAGAAATGTAACCAATATGGCCATTTTCAATAGAGTCACATCCCTGCTCCATTCATGGCTTCTATCCATCACTAAGCTGCCTCATAGAAGAACTCACTATGGGAGACACAGTACCTGAGCAGATAACTCCAGCATCCTCATGGTGGCCACAGTTGTGGTCTAACCAGGCAGAGCTGGGGCACTGGCCAAAGTGGTTCTCCTTTCCTGAACACTGAATGTTGTCCAGGAGGATGTTTCCAGAGCCTGGACCAAAGTAGGCACTTCCAGGAGCAGCGATGGCGTGGCCACACCCCAGTTGTCTACACACGACCTCAGCTTCATTCATGTCCCACAAGTCATCACACACGGTGCCCCAGGCCCCCTGATGGAGGATTTCAACACGTCCCGAGCACTGTCCAGAGCTGCCTGCCAGCCGCAGCACTGGTCGGTCTTCTAAACAGAGAAAGATTTCATTTTTGAGCATGGGAAGTGACTCCTAGAGGCTGTGCCAGGGCCAAGGCTAACACAAGCAGAAACCCTTGCAGTTGCCTTGATTCCATATGAAGCCCAAGGGCGACAGAGTAAGACAGAAACTGGGGTAGAATCTCATTCTGCTGCTGTCCTCTACTTGGCAATTGTTTCGTCTCTCTGAGCTGTTTCCTCATTTGAAAAGTGAAGAATCTAACAAGAGTTTATCTCAGGGGCCCTTGGGATGAACCGGTGAGAGCACACATATAAGACACACAGGTCACACCCAGAAAGGAGTTCCTTCCCTCAGAGACAAACGAACCCAAATTTCACACAGGAACTTACTGATTATCTGGTTTTCTGGCAGCCTCAAAGAATGATTGGAGTTCCCGCATGGGGAACCAGAACATCAAAAAATCCCACAACTGACAGGCAGTGCAGGGTACAAACTGAACCCAGCTCTGCAATGGCTGGCTACAAGGCCAGGCCTAAAAGGAGTCCCCAAGTCTTTAATTGGGGTGAGTCTATGATTTAGGGCATGCTGGGTGTGAGTTGGGTCAACAGGTAGAGAGCTGGGCTTTTGCATTTCAGAACTCTGGACAGTTCCCTAAGTGCTTGTGATGGCAGATGCAGCCTGCAGACCCGTCATAGAGTATGGCTCTCCTTCGTAGCTGCCTGGCCCTTTACAACTATCCTTTCCAGTATTTTTATTATTATTATTACTACAGGATGTACATTATCATCTTACTGTCACTTGCTACCTGACCCTCATGGTGAGAAAAACTAGCCCCTTGTGAAGCAGGGGTAATGTGTGTGTGTGTGTGTGTGTGTGTGTGTGTGTGTGTGTGTGTGGTGTGGCGGGGGGAGCAAAAGGAACAGGACTCTGTGAATAGGAGAGTGAAGTTAGAAATTGTTCTCTATGATATCCCCAAGATACCTGAGCTTCCTACCTGACTCACTTCCATCTTGTGAAATTGCATTGAAAAAAGCATAAAACCCAGTATTTGTTGTCATATAATCACTTTGGAACACCACTGTCAAGATGTCCGAGGAGGAGAAAAATACCACAGCTGATGGGGCACAGAACTTCCCCATGGAGAGTGATGCAATTCTGGGGCCATCGAAGATCTCAATTGAGTCATAGGGACATCCAAGGATATCTTCCAGGCTGGGGGAATGAAAGCTGGGGATTAGTGACACAGTACCAAGACCGTCAGTATCAATGCCCCAAACCATGACAGTCTCAGAGCATGAAGTTATTCATTATCTTTCCCAAAGCTTTATCAGGACTCTAGTTTCTTTGCCTGGGGAGTATGTAAAGCTTATTATTACAACTTTGTTATAAGTTTTAAAATCATAGTGGTTCTGACCAGCCACAAAGAAAATATAGCTTAGGAATTTGTGATTGCTGTTTGTTTGGGTTTAAAGCAAGTCCAAATTGACAGCCTTGACACAGTCATGACTGAACCATGATTCAGTGCCTGGCTGAGGCTGACTTATCACAGAATCTCATGGTTTTGCTCTACTGCAGCATGGTGTGTACCATGCTCAAGAAGAACGGCCTTGTGAAGATTTTGCTGGGAGAAAACTTTTGGTGAGGAATGGGGACTTTGACATCAGACAGACCTGTATTCATATCAATGGGCAAGTTAGTTACTCTCCATGATCTCATTTCCCTCATCTCTAATGAGGATGACAAAGACATCTGTAGGCTATAATGATACTGGAGCATGGCAAAGCCTAGGAGTATATAGCCCAGAGGCTGTGGAGATAGCTCAGTGGTAAAGTGCTTACCATGAAACATGAAGTCCAGAACCCATGTGGAAATTCTGGTTGTGGTGGCTTAGCCTACTTCAAGAGTTCAAGGCCAATGAGAGACCCTCTCTTGAGGAATAAGGTAGACAGTGCCTGAGAAATGACACCTGAAATGACCTTTGATCTTCACATGCTCATAGGCGCAGGCATGTACACATATACATAGAAGAAGCGTGCAGTCAATGGTCCGGATGCACAGCATTCTAAAACATCAGCTGTTCCTTTATGCTATGGCAATGAAAAGGTGCCAGTGACTATGGAACACTGTTCTCTTTGTGTTAGAGGTGAGGCAACAGCTCTTCCCTCTCCTTTCACTTTAGGGAGCACTTAGAAAATGCACAACCCAGGCCTGGAATAGTTGACTAATATGTATCTTAGGAAACTCTCTGAACATTTGTATAAAATATGATGAGCAAAAAGGTTGGCCTGAAAGAACATATATTGATGCCTAGTGTATAAAATCAAAGGTTTTGAGCATTTAGGGACTATTTTTAGAAAAAAAATATCAAAAGACAGACTATCAAAGCAGAGCTGTGTCAAATACATTGATAAAGAATTTTCTGCACTTTTCTAGCTAGAAGAGACCTGCTGGATACTGCTACAAAAGTAACTCAGACTTGAACTTGGACATGCTGGGGTGTTTTTCACTCCTATGCTTTCATCTCACTATAGGAAATGTCTTTACCACAGTTCAACAAACTGATGTTCTTACTCAAATTGAACTTTCTCTTTACAACTAGTTTCTTACTTCAAACTCGGAATCATAAGCTCTATGCGGAAGTTTTTCTCCACATGGATCTCCCAAACACATTGGATGTCTGTTGGATAGTTTTCTGGGTACCGTGGACTGGAAAATGAACCAGAGAGACTGGAAATGACCCCTCCACAAGAGTTACTTCCTCCTGAAACATGAAAAAGGATGTCAGGTTGCAGCCACATGGTGTCATTGAGTGATCTTCACAGACAGCGTGGTCAAGACAGAAAAGTCAAGTGTGGCCAGGTGGCAGTTGGCCTGGGTGAGCTGATGTTTAGTTTAGTATCTCTTGGGAAGCCATTTGATCTAATTCTAATGACTCAAAAGCATCACTGTGTGAGAACCCCCATCCTTCCCTCTGCTCCCACCATCTGCACAGGGATGTCACACTTATCCTCTGCCTACTGCATCTCTCCTTTCTAAAATGGAAAGACTTTGTTTTCTGGGAGAAAGATGAGGCTCTACATTGTGAGAGACTGGGAAGGAGGGACATAGAGATGGGCATCTGTCTTGTGAAAGAGGAAACTCTTTGAGGAGGTCTGTGGAGCAAGAGGCTGTAGAAGAACTTTGAAGTCTGACTCATCAGGGAAGGGGAGGGACAAGGGCAGAGTTGGGAGCTTAAGATTGGGCCCTCCTCAGTACACTGTCATCACTTTGCTGGATCGTGTTTATTTCCTTTAACTGGGTGTACTCAGACTGGAACTTGAGTATTTGGGGATTTATAAAAGTTAAACAAGAAGACAGAGATCTAGTTCTTCCATAGTCATCATTGTTTTTAGTATGAATAGACACCGATCTACAAAGACAGAATGCTGTCTAAATGAGTAGATAACTTAAAATTACCAAATTATCTTGAAGGATCTTGAAAGCACAATGCACTTTACTGATCATATACCTAAATATTATTGAATTGCTCAATTTCCCTTCTTTTCACCACTATGACCATCTTGTAATCCTCCCAGAGTCCAACAGGTTCCTAATCTTGCCTAAGATGGATGCTGGGCACTGCTTCCAGACATCCTACATTTCTGCCACTAATCACATTGTGGGGTGGGAGGAAGCTGGGATCAAATTCAGGGTGTTGTGCGAGTGCTTTCTACCACAGAGCCAATTCCCAGTTCCTTTTATGGAGACAACATCTCGTTATGTAGCCAAGGATGGCCTTGAACTCAAAACGGTCCTGTCTATACCTCTCAAGTGAGGCGACGACAGGTGTATGGCACCTTACTCCACTGATCATTCCATACTCCATTGATGACATCTATAGGTTATAATAACAGGACCAAGACACACACATGTGGCAAGAGAGGAAAACCAGGTGTCTATGAGCATCCACTACAGGGATGTGTCTAAACAAGACAGGCTGAGTGTGAGTCAGATGGATTGTAGAACTACATCCTGCCACCTTGTTGACCTCTTATCTACTTTGTTCTGGGAAGACCCACAGCCTTCCTTTTTCCTAATAAACAGCCAGCATTTACAGAGTGGCAGCAGCCCAGGAGTAAGCCCTTCACCCACACATGCCAGTGGCCCTTTTGAGCTACATCCATGGACATTGCCGGGAATCTGCTGGCATAGAGTTACCATTTCAAGCAAAGAAATGACTACCTGTTATTGGATCCTGAGAAACTGGAGGAGGACCTAGAAGGAAAAGAGAAGATAACAATGACATCCAGGGGGAAATCTTTAGTCCCATCTACAATTTAGTGCATGGTGAAGACTTTCTTTGAAAACATCAATGTATTTGGTGCAAACTTAGAAGAGTCTGAAGCTGCTGAGGGAACATTCTCTATGGTTCTATGCTTGATCAAAGCCAGCCAGTACTTGGACATGCCTCTTATCACCAGATGAGGACTATGCTCCCTCTCTTGAAGGCAAATGGGCTCAGCAACTACTTTGAACAATGGGATATAGCATAAGTTATGCTTGTCTTAAGAAACTATTGATGCCTAATTTCTGTTCCGAGAATGATGCTTACTCATACAGCCTCACCCCATCTTACCCACTGAACAGACTGTATGAAGAGGCCCTGAGACTTCCTGGAAGGGAAGAAGACCTATCTTCCCAGCTGCACCCACAAAGGCACCAATCATGTAAGTAAAGCTATCTTGAGTTCTCCAAACCAGCACCCAGGTAAATGACATGGAGACCCTAGCTTGATGCTTTGAGGAGCAGAATCCCAAGCTGAGCCCTGCTCCAATTCCTGCCCCACAAAACCATGGCATGTATTTATCCGTAGTTGTCTTAAAATGCTAAATTTTGGGACAGTAATGGAAAAGCAGGATGGCTCCTTCCACATTTCTTTATCACCCATACAATTTACATGAAATGAGCAAACTACAGACAAGTCTTCATTTGAATAGCTACTGTTGGAGTTGGGGATATAGCTCAATGGTAGAGTGCTTGTCTTGCAAGCACAAGCCCTGGGTTGGGTCCTCCAGTCTGAGAAATTATATATATATGTGTATATATATATACACATGCACACACTATTCTTGACCTTAACCATGGCCTTTGAGCTTTAAACAGCACTTCTCTCACTCATGACCCCAACACATAAGTTGGCCTTGCCTCAGGACACCCAGCACTCATCAACATCTCCTCCAGGTAAATGCCATGAGAAATGCTTCTTTCAATGACCTATGACTTATATTCTCTCTCCTGAAGCTGAAGGGAAGAATCCAGATACATTCAAAGGGTAAGTTCCAGTTTTCCTTCAAGCTAAATGTTACAAGATGTCTAACCACCCTTCTGGAGAGACAATGTGAAGAGGTCCTGGGAGCACAGGAAAAGGAAGGGGGCCCATTCTTAAAGTTGCCCCTAATAGAGTTACTGTGGGCAGGCTTTGGATCTCCCTTATCCTCAACCATGGGGATTAAATAATTAACGTATCAGGGGCCCTTGCTTAATATTTACCAATGTTTGGGGCAGATGTTGTAATGAAATATGTTTTCATTCACTTCCAGTGTCATTACAGAATTTATAGTATATGCATTAGTCTGAGTTTTCTAATACCTTGTTATATATACATATGATTATATATATGTATATCAGTGTAAAAACTTGGTTCCCCATTAATTTTCTTAATGATTAAAATTGTTTAATTGTTGTTAAATATTTCTTCTGAAAACATAGCATGTGTGTTTTTAAAAGAATTATCTTGGTGATAAGCAACAACCTAAGCAAACTGTCTCTCCATCTTTGCTACAGCTTTGTCTGATGTGGGTGTCTACTGGGCCAATGTGGGTTTTGCAAATGAGACTAGAGGTCAGCTGTACTGGCAGTTGACCCAGATGCCCTGGATATCCAAGAGTTCCCTGCTAACTTTCTATGTGTCTGTTTATCTGGAAAATGTAAATAATCAAAATATCTTCCTAAGGGGAATTAAAAGAGTTGGAGGGAGTCCCTGACTTACGAAGATTTGACATATTGATTTTTCATGAAGGGGAAACCGTCCTTCAAATTTTGAATTTAGATCTTTTCCTGGGGTCACATATGTGGATGATCCTCGCTTGAGATGCTGGACCACAGCGGTGAGCTCCCAGGCAACCACAGATGGTGAGGATAAGAGGCAGGTGCTCTCGGTGTGCTGTTGCTGGGCCAGGAAGTTCAGTAGGTTAGGTGTATGAAATGCACTCTTTGATATGATGTTCTTACAATTGGTTTTCTGGAACATAACCCCATCATGAGTTGGGCAATGTACATGTATGAAGAGCTCAGAATAATGCCTGACTCTTAGCATTTTTTAAAAAAAAGTAGTTGATACTGTTATTATGGTTGTCCTTGGATGGGAAGTTCCTTCAACTAGGAGGGCAGTGGACCTACCTGGCGGCATGGGTGGAGGGGGGCCATCTGAATCTGCACACACAAAGAAAAGCAACAGGTCACTCTCTTTGGTGAGTTCAAAGGTTGAGGCGACAAGAGGTGGATGGTGAATAAAAGGGGCAGGCTCATGCCCTTTCTGGGTGCAGAAACCATCGGCTAAAACTGTCCATTGGGCACTCTCAAGGGAAGTCCTTGGCTTAGGAAACTTAGCACAGCCCTTGGGTCAGTTGTGTCTCATGGTGGGCAGGACCAGTTTCCTTGGGGTACTCTGATGCAGAATTCCTGGGATTCTTGTTAAAGTGCTGACCCCCTAGCTCCTTTCCAAATCTATTCAGGCATAGTTTCTTGGGAGAGGTGCCCTGGAATCTTTACCATAATGCCCCAGCATGATACCAATAGATACCCTGGACTTCCCGTATACCACCAGCAGCCACTCACGACAGGATAAGTGTCTGACGCAGGACCTAGTCCTGAAGGGTTACTTAAAGAATCAAATGGATGAATGGAAAATACCACCCATCAAAGATGGTTTCAAAATGTCTTCAGGTGCAGAGGAATAAGATGAATACCTGAGCAGATGACACCAGCATCCTCATGGTGACCACAGTTGTGTTCCGACCATCCTGAATGTGGACACTGGCCAAGGTAGTGCTCCATCCCAGAACACTGAAGGTTGTCCAGGAAGATGTCTCCTGAGCCTGGGCCAAAGTAGGCCTCACCGAGACTAGAAATAGCCTGACCACACCCTAGCTGGCGGCATACAACCTCAGCTTCATTTGAACCCCACAAGTCATCACACACAGTGCCCCAGACTCCCTGGTGAAGGACCTCCACTCGTCCTGAGCACCGGCTGGAGCCACCCACCAGGCGAAGCTCTGGCCAGTCTCCTGTAGACAGAGGTGTGGTGTGAGAACCCGCCCCCATGCCCTCATCTGGAGCCTAGCAGTACCAGGCTCAGAGGAGGGTTAGGGTGGGGTCTTGGGCATTGATCCTCATGTTTACTGTGGGTTTCTGAGTTGCAGCTTGTGGGGGTTGCAGCTAATTTTGTTTCAGCAGAATTTTTTGTTTCCCATGTTATCCACTGATGGTACAGACATAGACCCTTAGGGAGCATGAGTCTATTCACTAGTGAAATACATACATCAGTACAATGTATTATTCCACACTATGATAATACCATGAAGGGGAAGGACAGGGTGGTAGAGGATAATGACAGAGAGGGAGATCCTGGGAGAGAGCTCTTAAAAACCCGAGAAGGAGCTAGTCAGTGGAAGAGCCAAGGAAAGTCCTTCTGACCAGAGAGGAGAGCAGAGGCAAGGAGTAAGGTGCCATGTCGCTTCTGTATGTACCTTTTCTCTTGGGGCTACGACAATGAGGAAACTGGTCAAATATGTAGCCCATTTGTCAGGTAATATGTGAGTGTTTTACAAAGAGCATGCAAAAATACAAAATGATGGATACACATGAGAACACACACACATACATACACACAAAAAATATCACATGTAAAAAAAAAAACAAAAAAAAACCCCAAATTGTAGCCATACTTCCTAGTGGCATTCTGTAACAGTGTTTGTAGTTTGAAAAATAAGTGAACTCAGAGGTGAAAGGTCAAGTAGCTCAAGGATAAAGTCAAGGGCAGCCGATAACTAACAGTCACCTATTAAGGGCACCACTGACCTGGAACATCCAACGGAGGTTTTTCAGCATCTGTAAGTAAGAAAAACAAACAGGTCAACATTTGGAGGAACTCCAGGCTTTAGTAACAGAAGATGAAGTCTGATACAAATTTATTAATCTATTATCAACCCCTTTAAAGAACATGGTACCAGGAAAACCAAACTTATCAATAGTTCTCACATAAGCTTCTCTCTGGGGTGTTGGTATGTAGCATGTGAAATAGCTATGCTGTATAATACGCTATGCAATAGCATAGCAATCTGAGAAGGTAAACAGATTAAAAGGTTGAGGTTTGAACAGTGACTGCTCCCAGGAGCCTGAGTCTATTTAATGAAATATATACATGAGTAAGATGAATTATTACACATGGGCAGCTCTGTGGACCGCATACCCATTCCCACAACAGTGACTGATTCTTTCAAGTCACATCTGGGATTGCAGCTGTTTGCTTAAGGCATCACATCATCAGACAGGGCTATCAGTAGGCATTCCAGAGGGAACCGATGTACTCACAGTTACGCGTTGGTACACGCGTAAATCAGGGTATTTAAAAAATGCCACAGGCATTTAAAATCAGCCACACACACACACACACACACACACACACACACACACACACACACGAATTTTCTCCCTGCTATGACTAAGGAGATTGATGAGATATGCACTTTGTTGTCAGGTACTAAGCCAGTGCTTCGTCAAAAACATCTGTGCTGCTGGAAGAGAGCAGTCAGTCTCCTAGTTCCCTAAGTGAAGAGAGACTGAGGCTCTGGAAACTTAGATGCTGCTCAGATGCAGTCTAGAAGCTCACTGGGGCTGGCTCTCACTATTATTTCAGCTCCCAAACACTTCCTGAATTCAGACACATTCTCTGCATGTTTCAGCAAAGCACACACTGTGAATGATTGCTTCCAAAGGAGAAAATTAGAACGCATACCTGAGCAGATGACACCAGCATCCTCATGGTGGCCACAGTTGTGGTCTTTCCAGCCCGAATGGGCACACTGGCCCAGGAAGTGCTCCACCCCAGCACACTGGAAGTTGTCTAGAAAGATATCTCCTGAACCAGGGCCAAAGTAGGCCTTGCCAAGGGCAGACACACCCTGGCCACACCCCAGTTGTCTGCATACGACCTCAGCTTCATTCAGGTCCCACAGGTCATCACACACAGTGCCCCAGACTCCCTGGTAGAGGATCTCCACACGCCCTGAGCACCGATTGGAGCCACCCACCAGCCGCAGCTCTGGCCAGTCCCCTGCAGACAGAGACCTGGTAACTGTTGTCATCTGGGAGCATGATCTCTTTCCATGAGATGGTTGAGCTACCCTTTCCTATATTCTGTTAGATAAAGAAAACCTACTAGAGTCAGCCAACTAGTCAACCCCAGCTGGAGTGTGATAAATCACAAAGATTGTCAATAACATCTAGCTTGTACAAAATCCAAAAATTGCTATCAGTTATGTCAGAAGCATGCACAAATCTGTTTGGGCTAAATGCAGAAAAATATGAAACTTGCACAAAACTTTGTGATTTTTGTGAGAAGCTTTCAAGTGTCACTTTTATGGTAGCTCAAGGTTATGCATCAGGGTGTTGGCATGCCAACCTTATCTATGAAGGAACTGAAAGTAGAAAAATCAAAAGGACTCTACCAAACTCTACTCAAGGCAACCAATAGGTCTACCTATTCAAGACCCTTCCCACCCTCTGCTTCGGAAGTGCCTTGTTTTTGTTTTTGTTTTTTTCTGTTATTCTAGTTCATGACCTGTGGGATGGCTCTGAGCCTCTGCCTATTTTGGAAAAATCAATTAGTGATTTATATGGGAGGCAAACTGAACAGTACCTGGGTCAGGCACGGGAGGAAGTGAGAGACTCCCACTGGAAGTATTTGTAGGCTGTGCAGGATTTGAGAGTTCTGAAGGACACAAAAGCAAAACCAAACAACAACAACAAAACAACCTGTTTACTCAGGATATGAGAGTCAGAAGATTCTAGGGATTTGTAATGGTCTTAAATCTTAGGGCAGAGTCAATTGGTCCATTTGCAAACACATGGACTGTGTGTAATTCTAGTACCCACATATTAAGCAGGTATAGACGTGGATGCTGAGATAAAGGGACACTTGGTACTCGAATGGGTGCATTCTGGGACTTACTTGGTCTTTCTGTTACTGTCTTGGAAGTTGCTGTGGGGATGGCTGTGGAGACAAGATGTGGTCTTGAAAAAAGGATTTAGGAAGTCAAGGGAAGCATCCTCAGGTCAGTCTTTGTTGAAACCCAGATCCCCACTGTTTCTTTCACCTTGTCACTTATATAATAAGGAATGTCCTAAGTCAAATCCTCTCTTCATAGGGGTCTTACGTTTCTCAGAAGTATGGGAGCCAACTGAAATGGCATACCCCTCTGCCTCCTCACCAAAAATATAACTGCGTAATTTGTGCTAAAATGCATACATTCATAGACCATGTCTTTCTGAGAGGAACCGCCCCCCTTTACTTTCTTCTTGTGATGGTGAGTCTTAATCTCAACTTAGTTTTTCTTGCAAAGATCTTTCTACCTCCTCAGTTAGCTTTATTTCTAGATATTTTATTTTTAGACGCTATTATAAATGAGAGTGTTTCTATGATTTCTTTGTCAGTATGTTTTTATTGGTATATGAAAAGCATACATTTGATTTTCGTAAGTTGATTTTGTATGTGTCATTTCACTAAAAGTCTTGATCATTTCTAGAGGTTTTCTGTTGGCACTTTTGGAATCTTGTGTTTGATGTCAAATCATCTGCAAACAGGAATAATTTGACCTCTTCTTTCCCATTTGTATCCCTGTAATTCCCTTCTCTTGTCTTATTGCTTTAGCTAGTGTTTCAAGAAATGGGGGTTAGTGGACATCCCTGCCTCATTCCTAATTTTAATGGAATTGTTTTAACACTTTCTCCACTCAGGATGATGTTGGCTGTGGGTTTGTCATAGACAGTCTTTATTATGTTGAGGTGTGCTCCCTTCAGTCTTAATGTCTCTGGGACTTTTATCATGGGGACATGCTAAATTTTGCCAAATATCTTTCCTGATCTATTGAGATGATCATGTGATTTTTGTTTCTAAGTCCATTTATGTGATTTATTACATTTATGACTGACTTACATGTGCTAAGCCATCCCTGCATCTCTAGAGCAAACCGACTTTATCATGGTGGATGATCTTTCAGACATGTGCCCTATTTGGTTTGCTAGGATTTTATTAAGGATTTTTACATTTATGTTCACTGGTGATACTGCCTGTAGTTTTCTTTTGTTGTTGATGTGTTTTCCTGGTTTTGTTATTAGAGTAACACTGGCTTTATAGAAGGAGTTCTGGAGGGATCCTTCTGTTTCTAGTTTTCTGAATAGTATAGATCTCCTTAGAAAATTTGATAGAATTCTTCTGAGAATCTATCTGGGCATTTTTGAGGCTTTTTTAAATTACTGTTTTAATTTGCTTATTTCTTATGGATCTTTGTAGGTTAATGATCTCTGCTTGGTTAACTTTGGTGATTTGGAAGAATATAGAAATTTTTCATTCCTTTTATAATTTTATCTTAATGGAGTTTTTTTTTAATCTAGGGTTTTTTCTTTTACCTTAGTAGGTTTTTAAAAAGTATTCTCTTATTCTTAATTTCATTGTCTTATGGTTCCATGCTCATTTCTGATTCTGTTAACTTGGATAATCTCCTTTCTTTCAATTAGTTGAGTCAAGGGTCTGTTGTTAGTTGAGTCTAGTTCTTAAAGAACGAGCTCTTAGATTCATAAATTCATTGTATTGTTTTCTTTGTTTCTATTTTTTATCAATTTCTGCTCCTGATTTTTATCATTTCTAGGAGACTAACTTCTGGGAGTATCTGTGAAGTCATTCCCATAGAGGTTTAACTGAATTGGGAAGATATATCCTAGATGTAGGCATGTTTTTTTCATGGGTCATGGTCCCAGACTGAATAAAGAGGGGGAAATGAGCCAACCGCCTGTATCCACATCTCTCTGCTTCCTGACTGTGGACACAATGTTAGTCCCAGCCACCACAGCTAGAGCCACTCTCTCTATTATGCCTTCCGTCATGATGGACGACACCTTGAACTGTGAGACAAAATGGACCCTCCTTCCCGAAGTTGCCTCTGTCAGGCATTTTATCAGTCACAAGAAAAGGAACTAACATGTATCTGCCGTGTTAACTCTTAGATGTGGAATATCTAATTAAGAACTTCTTGTTATCCTTGTTAAAAACAAGGAATTAGAAGATCAAATAGACAATTATCAACATCAAGTGACCTGATGGTTGATTAAATGTAACTTGGTTGTAGTGTGACTGGACATTAGATTTACACAGAAACTCTGCAGACAGAACCTCTCTGTCATGGTAGACTTATACTAGGAATTAGGAAACAGGAGAGTGAGAGAAAAAGCTAACAGCAAAAACACCAGGGAGGCTGGGCATGGTGGTGTACATGGGAGGCAGAGGCAGGTAGATCTCTGTGAGTTTGAAGCTAGCCTGGTCTACATAGTGAGTTCCAGGACAGCAAGGGCTGCATAGTAAGATCCTGTCTTAAAAAAAAAAAAAAAAAGCACCAGGAGTAGGAGCAGAGGAAGAAACATGAACTAAAAATGATGATTAAGTAATGAAATGGGAGTTGACTCACTGATCAAATATGGGGTCTTCGATGTCATCTCTGCAAAAACAAGGAAGCGATGATCAACAGATGCTTGATGCCAACTCTGGGGATGTATTTGACCCGTGTTTTGGTGTCATTCTCCTCTGTCTTGCAGCGTGTGTCGCCAGCAAGCTCAGTGAGCTAGCCTGACCCTAACAGTCCTGGAGACTGTTGTTAGCACTGTCTTCGACAAAAGAGATATGAGGCCTGCCTGGCATTTCTAGGTAGAGAGTAGTGTGGAACCCCAGGTAATTACTGGACCTCCGAAGCCTCAGTTTTCCCCTCTGTAAAAAGGGACGATCCATGGGTTCGTGTAAACACCACACATGCAAGGAGCTTACAATGCTAGCAAATGAGTAATCAGTAAACATCAGCTGTTATCATATTTGGCTCACAATTGTTTCAATTGATCTTGCTTAACTTGTGCATACTGTGCTTTAACAGAGACCCTCAGCTTAACTTCTGCCTTCCCAGCATGCCCTGCATCCCATTTCCAGCACTGATCTCGCTTCTCAAGTCCTCTTGCTGTTTCTCTATGAGCAGCTTACCCAATGTCACAGCCAAATCCAAAATTGATCTCCCCTGCTGTTTTCCTTGGTGTTTAGAGCCTTTAGTGCTCCTGTCTTTTCTAATGTCCCTTTTTGATATGAATATATGTCTGTGTAGCACATTCTAGTACACACACTATTTTATTGGCTTGCCTTAATTTAGTATATTCCATTTACCTTCTGATTGTGTCTTGTATATTAATCTTGAACTCCTTATATGTTGTGTACACGTCTGAGAAAGGACCTAAGGAACACGGCCCCTTCCTCTGTATAATCTAAAGCACCCATCTGGGACTAGAGTCAGAGTGTTATCAGAAATGACTCCTTAGTGACCCATCTTGTGTTGAGTAAAGCCCCGCAATGGATTTCCCATCAGTCAAATGGCTTGCTTAAGGTCACAGAGCAAACGATGGCACATCATCAAAAAATTCAGAGCTGTGACTCCATGCCATCTTCTTACCTTTGGCTTCAAAATAATAATAAGCCATGAAGTTTTTCCCAATGTTGTTCATGCCTCGGAAATACACAAGGGTCATTGAGCTGGAGTGGGATGCAAAGGTGATGTGCAGCCCACTGCAGGGTTTCCCCAGGGACTCCGTGGAAGATGGAGGGCCATCCAGGATTTCAAAATACTCATTGGTGCAGTCAAGTCTGGGGAAGCAAATATCACGAATGTCTCTTACTCTCCTCATTAGAAAGTTAGGAGGTACTTTGTGAGCCCTGCTTTAATTAGCATGAGTAAGAATGCTGGGGACAAGCTCAAACCCTGCCTGTGATGCAGACACAGCACGATCCTTTCATCTTTTTTTTTCCTTTGGAAAAAAATGCTGTCTGAAAGGAATGGGATTTTTAGCTGATGGGAAGGAAAGAAGACTGACTCCAGTGGACCCTGTGGAGGAGTGGGGGCTACTGTGACCACAGAGTACTTTACAGTTTTAGGCCAATAGCTAATCAAGGTCATTTCATCATGTGATGTTTGAGAGGAAGAGTCTAAAATGAGGAATTTTAGGGTTTGGTTGTTCATGAGGCTGATAACAGAATATAGCTGCAGGTTCAAACCCACCCCGATCCCTAATAGACAAGCTTTGACAACTAGCCGGTGGGACCCAGAACTGCCCCACTGGCTTTGTGGAAGCTATCTGCTTTGCCAGCTCTGTGTTTCTCTGTGAACTTCCATGTGGCTGTCGCCAGTGCTAGAAGCAGACTGTTTCCACATCACCAGCCCAACAGCCATCTATTCCAAACCATCTTTAAATTAAGCACAATTTAAGATACATAAATGATTTGGTGTTTTCTTGGGGTTAAATATAACTTTATAATTATATAAAGTTAAACATAACATTAATCTGTGAATGACTTTGTTTTTGTGTATTTACAATATTAAAACCTAAAATTTCCTCAGATTCTGTATCTTTCGCCAGACAGCCAGAACACATGAAGTGTCTATATGTGTGTGTGTTCCTCTCTCTGTCTCTCCTATCCAAAGCCTGTATAGTGAATTTTTTTAATTAAAAATGCACAGAAGTATGAATATGATCAAAATATATTGTTACACGTATGAAATTCTCAAAAAGTATATGAAATATTACATTAAAAAGTAAAGTCACATCTTGGAAAAATTCACAAACATACAAAAAAGCAATCATATTTCTTTATATATATAATGAAAGTGTGAAAAACAATATAATTCACAATCATTCCAACAGCAGCAAAGGAAAGCAATATCTATATAATCAAGCTTGTAAAGAGGTAGTCTAAAATCCCACACACTACCTAGGGCAAGGTGAAGCCGGGTTACATGTGTTGCTGGTGGGAAGATGAAATGGTAGTCATTCTGGGAAAGTCTCTCTGTCCTAAGAAGCTAACTGTGTACTTACCATACAATGTAGCAGTCACATTCTTGGACATTCGACCCTGACAAATGACCTTACATTGATGTAAAAACCTTCTCTGAATGTTCTGAAAAGTTTTATTTGAAATTATTGAAAATTAGTAACAAGCAAGATATTTCTCAGAGGGGAAAGGATTAACCAATGCTGGCTCAGCCATATTAACGAAACCCTTTTCCACAGTAAAGAGCAACAGTCCCAAGATATTGCAGCAACCTGAATGGATCTTAGGGGTACTATGCTGAGTGAAAAAAGTCAGATCTCTACCAAACTGTATGCTGTATCATTCCATCACAGAACATTCTTGAAATGACAACATGTAGGGGTGGAGAATAGATCACAGTTAAGGACAGAAATGAGGTAATCTGGGAATACAAAACATGAAAGGGTAGTTCCTTTGTGTAATGGACCTGGAATGGGACAGTGATTTTGTGCAGCCATTCACAGGATTAAACTATGTGGAACAATCCACCCCCATCCTCACACAAATAATTGCATGTAAAAATTTTTGAGAATTGAATATGGGTTTTGGTTCAGTTAACATTCACACTGATATCAATTTGGTAGCTTTGATAATATTCTACCACTGGGAGATGCTTGAGAGGGGTACACAGGGCTGTGTACTACTTTTGCAATTTCCTCTATGCTCACAGTTATTTTAAAATAAAAAGCTTTATATGAAGGACTCTTTTGAATACGAGAATCACTGTAGGGCTGAATGATCAGAAGTGCACAACATACTTAGTGTGTATCACTTACTCAAGAGACGGGAATGCCAGTCTTACACGGTCAGAGGCATTTGCCCTGATTTCCCACACACAGGTTATGTTGTCATGCATTTCATTCATTGGGGGGTTCTTAATTTTTCCAGGAGCATTGGTAATCACACCACCACAGGGAGATCTTCCTAAAAGAAGAAAGAGGTATGGCAACAAAAACTGCACGAGACCACGGCTGTCAGCATGCCAACATGGGTGGAACAAAGGTTCACAAGGCCCCACCCCTGGTGAAGAGTGGCAGTCAGACAATGACTCCCAACAGAGCATCAGTTTTATTTACTGACGAGGCCCCTGGTAGGTTGCTCTTCTCAAGTGATCAGCCCTAAACCCTTGTACAGATGGGCAACACTAACTGAACCCAGATAGGTAGATATATAGATAAATGGGTAGATAGATAGATAGATAGATAGATAGATAGATAGATAGATAGATAGGGACAAGGGGACATGGCATAGATTTGAGAGGCAGATTTGGGGATCATGGATTTGAGGATCATGGGAACATAAGGGATCAGAATGGTTGAGTTAGCAGAGGGACAGAGAGGGAGAGCAATGAAAGAGATATCTTGATAGAGGGGGCCATTATGTGATTAGGGAAAAACCGGGTGGCAGGGAAACTCCCAGGAATCCACAAGGATGACCCCAGCTCTAAGACTCCTAGCAATAGTGGACAGGGTTCCTTAATTGGTCTTCTGTAATCAGATTGGTGACTACCCTAATTGTCATCATAGAACCTTCATCTAGTAACTGATGGAAGCAGATGCAGAGATCCACAGCCAAGCACTGGGCTGAGCTCTGAGAGTCAAGCTGAAGAGGGAGAAGGGATTATATGAACAAGGGGGGCGTTAAAGAACGTGATGGGGAAACCCACAGAGACAGCTGACCTGAGCTCCTGGGAGCTCACAGGCTCTAGACCAACAGCTAGGGAGCCTGTATGGGACCAGCCTAGGACCTCTGCATGTAGGTGACAGCTGTGTAGCTTGGTCTGTTTGTGGCTCCTAGCAGTGGGACCAAGATCTGTCCCTGGCACATGAGCTGGCTTTTTGGAACCTATTCCCTACGGTGGGATACCTCACTCAGTATTGATGCAGTTTGGTCATGCCTCAATTTGGTATGCCATGGTTTGTTGACTCCCATGGGAAGCCTTACCCTTTCTGATGAGTGGATGGGGAGGGGTAGAAAGGAGGTGGGGGGAGGGAACAGGATGAGAGGAGGGAGGGGAAACTGGTTAGTATAGAAAATAAATTTTAAAAATTGATTAAAAATTTTTTTAAAAGAAAGAGGATATCCAAGGACATTGAGTTCTCACCTGGAACCACTGTTTCTTCTTCCATGGCAGCAAATGGGGCATCTGCTAAACACAAAAAGAACATGTGGACCAGCAGCTGACATAGGAATGCATAACAGTCTGTGTTCAAGAATCATGAGGAGCTCATGGCAAACACAGTGCCTCAGGCCCTCCAGGACTCCTGAGCCCATCTTTAGAGGAGAGACCTGAGCATCTAACAGCTTTGTTCCACAACACTCAAGCAGTGCTGAAGAGCTGACAAGATCCCTCCTAGACTTCGATGTATTACTCCCTTGTCACACATAAAAACAGGATAATTTTAAAATCAAGGGTTTAAAATAAAAACCAAAGAAGAATTCTAGCTCCTAAAGCCTCAGTAACCCACGGGACTGGGGATTGCAAGCTTAGGAAGTAGAAATAAGAAGACACACCACTTCAGGGGCCAGAGTGGCGGCTCAAACGGTAAAGCACTTGCCTTGCAAGCGCAGTTCAATCTCTAGAGCCCGTGTACAAACAACCTGGGCTTCGTGACACACACTTGCAATCTTAGTGCCAAGGAAGCAGACTCAGGTGGGTCCCTGGGGCTCACTGGCCAGCCAGCCTAGCCTAACCAGTGAGCTCTTGGCCAATGAGAGTCCTTGTCCAAAAAATTTAAGATGGACCGTGCCTTGAGGTTGTCCTCTGACACACACTCACACACATAAACATACACACACACACACACACACACACACACACACACACACACACACATTCAGCTTTCCTTGGACTCGGTGTTGCTAAGAGATACTGAGTCAGGGCTTAAAGATGCAGGGCCTCTTCCAGGCTCCCAACATCTCCACTCTAGCAACTCTCAGCTCAGTATCATCCATTGCAGATCATCCTTCTGGATCAATTTGTTCCCACTGGCAGGGGTGACTGCTAGTAGAGGATGTAATAAAACTTTTCTAGACCTTGGGACACTCAGCTTTATTCCTAACTCACTCTCTGACTGAGAATTATCTAAGAGCACGACATCAAGAGACCTCAAGGTCTGATGAGAAAGGGGGAGACTGGGCATGGGACACTCCAGGGAGGATGAAGGAATGCCAATAGGGATGGATGCTTTGTGGAACCAGGGCTGAACCTGGAACAAGGTAGAGACATGGAATGGACAGGGGAATCACTTCACTGGGACAGTATTTGTCTCCAGCCATTTCCCACTTGGAAGGAAGTGTCTTGGCCACATCTCACCTTTCAACCATGTCCTACCCATCCATAGGCCTCTGTCTCTACGCACACCTCAAAACTGACTGGACAAAGTATTCTACAGCAGTCTGAGAAGTCAGTTATCCTGTGTGTAGGGTACACAGGAGAGGAGGTGAAGGGTGGTGGGGCTGGGCCAGATGACCTTGAAGGTACTGTCTACTCTCCTCTTGGACAATCAGGTGATTACATGTCTTGTCTATCTGCTACTCCACTGCCTTGGAGAATAAGACAAACCCAGTGTCCAGCAGAACCTCTTCCCCAAGCCTCCAGTGAACCACATACACAAACATCATCTTCCCTACCTGATTGTGCCGTTACGTATTCAGCATCTACAAAAGTGAGACATGAAAGCATCTGCTGAGTGGCATACTGGCATATGTTCAGTGGCTATTTTTACACATAATGTGATAATTAGCCTGTCTTCATTGTCAACGTAACTAGATTTGGAACCACCTTGGAGACATCTCTGGACAAGTCTACAAGGGTGTTTCCAGAAAGGTATGGCTGAGGAGGGAAGACTATAATCTGATGGGTGAGGGGTCCCAGGCTGAATAAAAGGGATAAAAGTATAGAGCATCCCCCGGTCTGAAGTGTGACAGCAGGTGCAATGGGACAAGCTCATTCACACTTCCATCACAATGATCGATGTTATCCTCAAATTGTGAGCCAAAGCACACCCTTTCTTCCTTTCGCTTTTGTTAGTATTTTGCTACAGCAGAGAGAACAGTAACTAAGATAGGCATGAAGGGTGTTCTCTTGGAGGGGCGGAGGCTTGGCTCTAAAGGGCATGGGCTTTACCTGAACAGATGACACTGGCATCTTCACTGTGATCACAGTTGTGGGAGAACCAGCCAATGTGGGAGCATTCCTCCAGGTGCTCTTCATGTCCCTTGCAACGCATGTTGTCAAGGAGAATCTTCCCAGAACCTTCCCCAAAGTAAGCTTCACTCAGGGCTGAAACAGCCCAGCCACACCCCAGTTGCCTACAGATGATGTTTGCTTCTGGGAGGTCCCAGAGGTCATCACACACAGTCCCCCAGACTCCCTGGTAGAAGAGTTCTACACGGCCCGCACATCTCCCATGGTTGCCTGCCAGCCGCACAGGGACCCAACCTCCTGGGGAAGAGAAAAGGGGCAGAGAGGTAGGTGATAGTGGTCTTCTCAGTCCACTGATGGCTATTGTCTACAACCCAGTCTGTTATTATATTCCTTGACTACCCAAAGCAACCTATGCAATTACCCCACTGTTTCTGCTCCATAGAACCTATGGCACTTTCCTTATCTGCATCCTGTTTCAAGACAGCTTCGCAGTGATGAATCATTTGCAGAAATAGCTATTATTCTTTTTCCTTATTCTCTTTGCAATACAACACTGAGATACTCCCAGTGAGAAGCCAGACTTCTTTCCTCCTCAATTGGCATTGTGCTCAGGGACTTTTGTGCATCTTGACTTTGAAAGCATGCAGATATAGCTTACTCCCTGGGCACCCTGGAGCATCATGTGAATAAGCATAGGCAAGCATGCTGGATGATGAAGGACACACGTAGCTGGTCATTTCACTCACTTCAGGTGGCAGCTATATTGCTTCCAGACATGTAAGGGAGCCGATTCTAGGATAGGCATCTTCAGCTGACTTTCCCGTGACCCACACTCATGAGAAAACCAAAGCCACAGTCAGCAAGCCTGACCTAGAGCAGCAGAACTGCCCAGCTAACTTGTAAACTCATAAGCAATAATTTAAAAGGGGTGGGTATTTCATACCTCTGTATTTTGGGAATGGTTTTACATGGCAAAAGATAACTTAAACATTTCTTTGTTCATATTCTCTTTAGATAACCTGCTCTACTCATAGCCAAAGGAAGACCTGGACCAGGGTCACATATCCTGGAATGGAGCCTGCCTGGTTAGGGTGGCAAGGGGAGTTCCCATTGACTCCAGAAGAACCAGTGCACAGCTGCACTGTGTCAGGTTTTTTCTGGGTATCTGGAGTCCAAAGCAAAGCTGTAAGATATAGGGCAGAAGCTCCCCCTGTGGGTAGCCATAAGTCATACAGAAAGGTAAGTGAATAGAGAAGTTCCTAGGGTAGTGGCTGATAGCCTGGCATGAGTGAGCACATCTGTAATCTCAATGCTTGGGAGGCTTAGGCAGGTGGGGTCTTACCATGAGTTTCAAACCAGTCTGGGCTACAGAGTTAGACCTTGTCTTTAAAAAAAAAAAAAAAAGAAAGAAAGAAAAAAAAAGTAAAAATAGAAGTGGTATAGCTGGGTCATGTGATAATTCTCCTTTCTTTCTTTCTTTCTTTCTTTCTTTCTTTCTTTCTTTCTTTCTTTCTTTCTTTCTTTCTTTCTTTCTTTCTTTCTTCCTTCCTTCCTTCTTTCTTTCT